>JAQIVE010002740.1:0-18844 GCA_034698285.1 Sminthurinus bimaculatus | reverse complement strand
GTTCGACTATGTTATAGAGAATTGAATTCTCTACAACATAGTTGAAGCACAACATTCTGCAATTTAAATTGCGGAAATAGGAGCAATATGTATCGGGAACAAAAAAAGTTCCGTATTTAGATGGCCGACACTGTATATACTGCTGTATAAGTAGTTATCATATTTAAGTGACTTTGTCTCCCTCCTTTTTGTCTGCAACATGCATAGGTCCTGTCGCTCTCTTAATTATCACGGGACACTCATCAAACGACTCAAATGCTGAAATCTCAAACTAAGACAGCTCCGAAAGCTTCCATGTAGAGCCGGAGAGTCTTAGAGCTGCCGCGACAATTTTCTCCAGTCATTATCATTAAGCATAATACAAACTGTAATTATGAAAAAATTCAAGTCCTTCAGTACTGACTGCTGCCAGTTCTTTTATGCATACCAGAGTAGAATAAGCTCCAATCCGATGATGTTTAAAACTTTTATATCTATTTTGTACATTTTTAGACTGTCTGCATCGAAACTTTCAAAAAATACATTGAACGTCGTGTTGACTTTGTAATGAGTTTTCTAACCCCGTTGCACGGGATGTTGACGTACAGCTTTCACCATTACTTTTATGCATATTATAGTTATCTGTAGTCTACATAATATGAAGTTTTATGATCAAATTTCGAAAACTCATTAAAATCTTGAAGCATGAAAAGTTGAAAATTGGTAAATGTTTTGACTAAAATCAAGTCGAAAATCAATTTCCCCCATGTTGCATATGGGGGCTTCATGGTCCACACAAGTTCGATTTTCAAATTTCTTTCTCCGACTTCCACATGTACCAGTCTTAACAAGCACACACAGCCCTGTCAAAAACTTTTTACAGTTTGAAAATCGGTTCAGCGTTCGAAAATTATCTTTTTTTGAAAACTGCATAAACATGAAAGCTGTGTGTGCTTGTTAAGGCTGGTACATGTGCAAGTCGGAGAAAGAAATTTGAAAATCGAACTTGTGTGGACTGTGGACCATGAAGTCCCCATATACTAACATGGGGGGTGGGGGCATTGATTTTCGACTTGATTTAGGTCAAATCTTTTACCAATTGAAAACCATACGATTTCAAAGAATTTTCATGAAAACTTGATTAAAAGGTCAGGAGATTTGATAGGAAAACCAATGTAAACCTGCTTACAGTGACTTTTTGTTTCGTTTCATTTGTTTTTCTCTCCTCTCTCTCTCTCTCCTTGCCTTGGGCCACTTGCTGTACTTCTGCTAATTTTGAGGTGATTTAGCACTTCCACTTAGTTTTACTTCATTGCTTAAAATAATATAGGCATGAAAAATACGTATTGCATAGTGTGGCATTTTTATTTGAATACTCTTAATACTCGTGAATACTTCATAAACACCTCATCAGAAATTGTTTATCTTGTCAAATCTCATCAAAAATTCATGAGATTTGTTAAGATGTATTTCTAAGGGTATGCGCTATTTGTTTTCATTATTCTTAAAAAATGGAGGAAAAAATCTAGACAATCGTCATCATTATTCGTTTACCCATCATCAACATAAAATGGGTCGATAAAAAATGTATGAAGACAAAGACAATAGCTCTGATATCACATTAAAATTCATACACACGGCCAGACATAGTCAATATGTATTTAAATTCGGTCTGAATTTCAAATTTAAAAACAAGGAGGTAGGATGAGCATCAAGAGTATTCAAATAAACACGTCACACTATGCAATACGTAGTTTACACGCCTGAAGTATTTTAATGTAAGTAATGAAGTAAAATCAAATGAAAGTGCTAAGGTAAATCACCTCAAAATCAGCAGAAGTACAGCAAGTGGCACAAGGCAAGGAGAGAGAGAGAGAAAAAACAAATGAGACTTAACAAAAGAATCCCGGTAAGCAGGTGTCCATTGTTTTTCTTTGATGAATGCTACATGTGGATTCATAAATAGTTTGGCATCATACTGTCTTCAAGTCGTCAAACCTTTGAATTAGACTTAAATGCATCTAAGAATTGCTTCATTTATTCCTTGTTTGTTTTGTAAAACAAATCATTTTTTGTCAGTCCCGATTCACAAGATTTAACACTTATTAACAGAATTATTAGTCAAAATTTTAAAAGTTTTGGTCCCAAGTCCTCCATTTTCAGATTGTGCGGAATTTCACTCCATTTTCAAAACCAAGTAAAATTTGAAACAAATAATTTGTAATTTGTAACTTAGAAATTCTCAGTAACAAGCACAGAAATTTGAAATTGTTTGACAAAAATTTAAAAACTCGGTGTTGTAGATTCTCGATTTGTTCGCTATTAATTTTAATGCGTACAAGTCAATTGTAACAAAAGCTAGTTTGGAATTAGGGTACAAAATTTCAACAAATTTACTCTTTTTAAAATATCATCTGAATGTGGTTCTGAAAAATTGAAATTACAGTCTTTGATTCTAAAACATTGAAATTCCGGTCTGTGTTTTTAACATCAGTTTTTGACATAGTGAGTTGAGATTTGACTTTGTTACTAATGTTTTTTGCTGAGGTTTGAGAATCAAACGGCATTGACTGAAAAACGCCGTCCATATTTTTTATATTTTTGACCTTTTAACTAATTAGAGTTTAATTTTAGTCCATAGCCCAAGAATGACTGTATTTGACAGAAATTCGGTCAACCGACTTGTTCTGGTTCAGTTTCTGGTCGTTGCAACGGCAGTGAGCTTAGTCGTTGCACAGAAAAAACCGTGTATATATGAAACTGCATATGACTGCCGAGGTTTGTGCAGCTTCACTGGAAAAGAAACTGACGAAGACCCTTTAGTGCCTTCGAAGGGGTGCCTGGAAGATATGAAAGAAAGGACGGTGACCTGCCTCTGTGGAAACAAGGTAGTATTTAAAAAAAATTTTTGAATTTTTTTATCACCATGCATGTTGAGGTATTAATACCGTACACGCGAGGGAAGATTTGATGAGATTTTGATAGTTTTACGTAAAAGCTCAACAAGTGTTATTGTAAGACTATTTGGAGGGTAATACTAGCTATGATATGAAAAGTATTACATGTTCAAAGAACCAACCATAGAAAAACGTATGTGCATGCAATAGTTTCAAATTGAAAATATTAAATAATGGTATGACAGTAATACTATCAAAAGACTTAATATAATTTGCAAGCTTTTACTGTACATCAAAATACCGTGAGAAGTTGACAAAATTTTCAACCACCATTATGTCAAAGTTTCATCGCACCTAAAGATGTTCATCATTTACTTTCAATATATCGAAGTATACTATAATATTCACATTTTTAAGGAATGCATGAGGCTTGGTACACTATTAAGTATCCTAGTTTTTATATTAAAATGCCAAGTATTTTAATTGAAATTGTTAGGTTGGTAACAACTTTTTGCGCATTTAAGAAACGCCTTGGGGGGATAGTAAATATTATGAACGCTATCACTGTACACTGAAAGAGTCAACGTCCACAGCTTGTAACTCGTTTACGGGCATTTCCGGTTACGACCTGTACAGCTGCACCAAGACCGGTACGATTCGAGCAGTAAATGTAGATTAAAATGAAAACTTTTATTTAATCTAGGGGAAGAGGGGTGAAAACAGTCCACGTAAATGTATTTAATTTAGATTCAAAGTTTTTTCTTTTGTATTCTCTGTAAGAAATACATTTCAATAAGAGAGTCGTTACACAACACAAATGATGCAAGGGTTTTTCCTAGTTATTACAAAAATGCGAGAATGCTCGTGATTCGAGTACTAAATAAAAGAAACTCGTACATCTTCATGAGAGGATAAAGCAGGAGAAATAGACCCGAGGCCTTTGGTCTCTGTACGGACGTATAGTAAGGGATATTTTACTTGCAATGTTTCAACCCTGTTTTTGACGAGAAATAAAATAAAAGCTTTGTTTTAAAAAGGTTGAAATTGAATGTTATTCATGGATCGCTTAGTTACTTAGAAAACATTTCAACAAAATCTAGACAATATTTAACTGCAAAATTCGACAACACAGAAAGAAAGAAAGTTTCTGTAAGACTTCCTTATACGTTTGATTTAAGTAGATTTTGAAGGTGTGAGCCCACAGGCTTAAATTCGGCCTGAAATGAGATCTATAAAAAAATTCCTGCTCGTTATTTTACCCAAAAAGTCGGAAAAGAATCAGCCTGCAGAAAGCAAGGCTTTTATTAAGTGATTAGGACTGGATTAATCGAATGCGGATTAATTACTAGATTAATCCACAGGTTGGCTGTTTTTACCCCAAAGTCTGAAATTGGAGGTAATTAAAGTATTACCGTTAAAGTTGAGCTTTATGGACTTTTCTGTCATCAAAAGTGACTAGTTTTTGTCAAATGTTTTATTGGTATAGTGACCTTAGAGTATATATAGCACAGAGATGCGGGGCTGGGCCTTTGCAAAAAGTTCTTGCCGCAAACGAAAAAAAGTCCCCGCCTGTGTAAAGGTATTTCCAGGTAAGTGTGTTCCATATCAACAAATTTATTTTAATTCAAATATTCCAATGACCAACCCTCAGACAAAAACATGTTTTCTTTATTTGTCAATGTAAGAGAAAGTGTGAAAAGATTTGCGCAAGTTTCCTCGGCAGCGCATGAAACAGATGCACATTATTATTTCCAGAGCACAAATAGATACAAAAAGTCAAAATATTGTGCTTAATTTCAAGAACTAAGAAAATTTTGGACTTTTCTTAGCACTGCACCTAACAATTTTGCATTTGTGGTAATTAAAGTGAAAATTATATGTTTGTTTTTCGGGTACACCCAAAAAATAGCTTAGTTTAATAAACATTTTCATCCAAATTTAAAGTTTCTGGGTGTTTTATTAAGAGAAGTTCAAATTTTTCTTAGTTTTTGAAATTTAGCTCAGCATTGTGAGTTATTCTGTCTATTTTTGATGTGGAAATAATAATGTGCAGTTTGATGCGCTGATGAGGAAACTTGCGCAAATCTTTTCACATTTTTGTTAAATTGACAAATAAAGAAAGCAGGTTTTTGTCTGAGGGTTGGTCATTGGAATATTTGAATTTAAAAAAAATTGTTGATATGGAACACACTTACCTGGAAATAACTTAACACAGGCGGGGACTTTTTTTCGTTTGCGGCAAGAATTTTTTTCAAAAGCCCAGCTCTGCATCTCTATGCTATATATACTCTACGATAGTGACGCTAATTTTTAGCATAATGAAATATTAATCTACGGAAGCAAAAAACTTTAAGGACTTGTTTTTATTCCCTCGTTTTTAAAGTACTATGTGTTACATAAAAATGGTACAAAATTTTTGTCATTTCTCTTTTCTATATCTTTCGGCGACTACCATGCCTTTACCGTACGCTACTGTCTTCGTGTTAACATACGCAGTTGAATTTGTAAATGGACCTACACTTGAACCCGTAAAGGACAGGTATTTTGGCTGTGCGGAACCCGGTGCCACGGTTACTTCGGCGGCGGAATCCCGGCCAACGATCAAGTTTCCTTCAATCCTCAACCGCTTGCTCAAAGCACTCAAGCAAGCTCGCAGTAATTTTTCTTCTGGTCGCCGCTAGTAAAGGAGTTTACCAAGCAAAGTCCAATTTTGCACTGTTTTCTTTTCTCTCTGAATGACTTCAATTAATTCAAATATTAAATTAAACGTAGACAGGTTTACACGTAGATCCCAAAAACCCCATAAACGGACGAAAGTGGGGATTCGCCAAAGATTCGGAGCCTTAATTTTAATTACAATTATGTATCTAGCAAAAATGTTTTAATTGATTTCTACAATAGGTAATAAATATTAATATGAGCCACATTGAGCAAATGACAAATAGTAACGTCAACTCACAAGCATGACATGCTTCTCCACAAGCTGTCTTTAGAATTTTATTTGCATTTTACTGCACTATTTGTTTAAACAACATCGATCTAAAACGTCTTTTTTAAAAATTTTGTTGTTGTTTGTTTGTATTTTCAATCCTATATTGTTTGTCTCATACTCACCTAAATGTTTATACCTTTTCTCATTGTCTGTAAACGTGAAGCCGCAAAACAACGAGTGAAATCGATTGCGAGCTCAACTCATACTGATGCAGGTTTTCTCCTTGCTTTTGCGAAAACAAACATTTTTTTGTAAATCGCGTGCATCATAATTTTCCTACATTTTTTGCAAAGGTTTCTTTCCCTATTTTCATTGACTTTTTTCGTTTTCAAACATGAAATCTTTTGTCCAAAACCAACCTTGAAAAACTGAAATTTTGTCCCAGTTTTTTCCTATTGTTATCAACGTCATGTTCCTCTTTTGGCGGCCAAAGGCTACTGTTGGGCAAACAAAAACTCCCTAGAAACTGCAGTGGAGGTGGACACGGACAAATGCAATCCCAACGCCTACCAGATATTAGAGAGCAAATCACGAAAACATACGAAACTTTCTTTCAGCGCCGACAAATATATACCGATTTTCTTTTATCATAAATATTTTAAAATGATCCTTAAGTTCTTAAAATATGTTTCAGGACTTTCTACGTTTATTATTGATTTAAAGTTTTAATTTCTGAAAAGGTGCGTGCAATCAATAGTTTCCTACAGGTAGCTCCCGATTTCCCATTCACGTCTGTAGTTAAGGACGAGTTTACTTTGAAAAATCACTAAGATGATCTGAAAGACCACAAAAATTTTACGAAGTTTGACAAGATTGAATAGATTTTCATGTCAACTAATGAAAATCTCATCGAAATTGAAAATATTTTTCAAGAGATTTTTTAACGATAACGTTTTCCAGCAATTCGCACTTATCAATTGGTCAATCTATTGACGGCAATCCGATTTTTTTAGTGTCTGAAAAATAGTTTGTGTTCAAGACTTTTTTAATACTTGGGTTTTTTGCCATCCTGATTTTCAAAATTTCAAAAATGTATTTTATGTTCATTCATTTTTCATGTATCATATTGACAACGGTTTGAATATCAAGACAAGTCAATCTCAATCGGAAGATGGTGGACTAGGACAATGGGAGGGGTCACGATCGAAAGCCTACAACTTGTTCTAATTGTGAGTGAAAGAATGACGACGATCTGTCCAGCCGTTTTGCCCAGCGTGATGCTGCTGCTAAATGATTTTAATAAAAGCATTTCATTGGCGAATTCGAACTAGTCCTTAAGTTATTTTTTCAATACGTATAACTAGAGGAGACAGAAGGATAATGTACAACAATTAACTTTTCCTTCAATTTCTAATGCATGTTTATATTGTATGTTCATGCATGGTTGACACTATGAAGCTGAGGAATCACTGTTTCATAGAGGTTCTGAGCTAAGTGCAGTAATAAATGTCAGACATAGAACACTTGAGAAAGGAAACGTAAAGGGGAGGGAAACTAAACTAAAAAGTTATCAGGTTTAAAAGTAACCCGACAAGATACAAAATAACTGTTTATCGTGTATATGTACGTTATACACGAACTATACACTGAAGATGGAAGTGACTCAGCCGAATAGTTACAAATACAGTACATAACGATACATTCCGCGTACGTGAGTATGCTATACTCACTGGTCTCTATTTTGCACGAATGAGACGTGTACATTAGTTCTTTGTAGTTTTTTTGAAATATATAATAATATTCAACAACAAAATACAGAGTACCAAACCAAGGGACTGATGGGAAATATACCGAGGATGGAGAATGGTGTGAAAACGAAGTGAAAGAGGAGGCTTACTCTAAAGTAAAACTATATTCCGTTCAAAGATACGATTCTAACTGTGTTTAGTGATGTTTAGTCACTTAAGAAGAGCGACGAAGAAGAGAATGCATAAGATAATGATGGCTATAGAAAAGTACCCCAAAGTGGTGATGATGGAGGAAGAGACCAAGAGTAGTCATCTTCCTCCCCATTTCTACAATACTCCACCATGGACCATGCACCAGCCTAATACTTGTGAGTAAATGCTTGTCCTAAGATTTAGACTTAAAGATAGAAGAAGAGAGAGAGAGAGAGAAAGGGACAAAAAGACTTTAATGGAAGGTAAGTAAAACTACCTAATATTATAATACTGCAGTATTTCTCCGTTGTTTATTTTAGATCTAATGCAAAAACCATGTAAGTACCAAAGTATTAGTGGACCTCCTTTTACGTCACAGGAATAAAAGTAAAGGAGGGGTCCCTTCCATTCTATAGTTCATGCATATCGAATATCATGAGACGTACTTTGTACACAAGTTTTTGGTGCATCTTTCAACATTATTATTGCCCCTGAAGTCTTCTTCCTTCTTGACAATGAGGCTTTACTTTTTCTTCTTCTTTTCAAACCAATGTGTGTTTGTTTTGTGTACATGAAGGGCATCATTTGTATAATATACATACATGTGTATACAGAAAATACAAATGATGCCCTTATGTGTTCAAGAGGATCTCAAGCGCTGGAGCCTATTTTAGCGTTGTAATTTGAAACTGTTTCCACAATCCCTTATTGTTATAACTAGTGTAGACTTTTTGTGGAATATTCTCTTTCTGAATGTGCACTTATTGTTAAACATTGTGCATCTATGTATGCTCCTTGCTCACTCTATACTTTGTACTGCTCTTTTTCTAGCTGATTAATCTGACCACCGATCGTTATGGATGCGGGTACATACATATCAAGTTATCATTTTTTCGAATAGAAGTTTCTGCTTCTTTCATTTTTATTTTCTACAAAGAGCAAACATTTTAAAAACGATTTGCTATTGATCGTTCAGGTAGAAGAATGAAGAGCAATGCAAACGTTTAAATATGTAATTCAGCTGGGAATATCATAGAATCGAATGCAGGTATGACAGTATGATGATCGAATTTCACAGCATCTCCAGAATCACGTTTTCCATATTTTGCTCCTACCTAAATGGAAATGTACTGGGAATCAAACCTTCGAAGTCTATCTATAGTATCTAATGATAAAATCAGATAAAAGTACGCATTTTAGTTGTCAGCTGCTACTGCGACTCAAATAATATGGAAACCACAAGAATTTCTGATTCGTCAAAAGTAGAAAAAATCTGACTACGTGACCAATAATTTAAACTTTTGAGTTTTGATATAAAACACCAGCCTTTTCTATAGTTATTCTCAAGGATGGGCTGTAGGCAGAATGCTTGTAGACAGAGACACACATGTCCATGCACGATATTGTAGAAAACATATCCGTAAAAGAAAATCCAAGCAAACCATGGAATTTGACAGCCATTTGACAGCCCACCATTTTTCATACTTGATCCATCTTATCAACAACTGGGGGAAAATACACATGAATATACACACAGAAAGTAGAACACAGTACAGGGAACAAATACGGGCTGCCAGGAAAAGAAAAACTTTTAAGTATGCTCTCTCCACATGTATTTATTGTACAGTCAGAAACTATCTTATCTCCATCTAATCTACAGAACCTTCCTTTTCTTCTCCATTATTTTTGTACTCATCATCAGTATAATGCACACAATACAATAGAGTACACTATACAACACGTAAGAAAAGATTCCATGACTAAACAAGTTGTTTCCTCCAATATTTTCCAGCTTTTGGCTTTGCTTACAGCTTACTGTGGACTGTGTTTGTAATTTGTATACACAAAATTAATTATAACTGATATTTCTCGCCTCCGTGTAGGCATTCGTAAACATAGCTTCTCAAATGTATTTATAATAAAAGCACTCTGTTGATTTGGAATTACAACACAACACCAGTTAGAAGTTAGAAGTTTAAAGACACAAAAGTTATTGTTCGTGTGTGTAAGATGCAAGATTTTTTACACCACTTATCGGAGAGTACCGAAATTAATATAATTTTATCGACATTTTCATTTTGATGCATTTATTTTCATATTTTAGAAAAGGTGAGAGAAATGCAGAAGATAGCATGCCAACAATTAAAGCTGATGCCGTCACTCTATTGTCAAGAAGTCAAAAATCAAAAGTCACATTCATAATATGTAAATAGTTTCAAATGAAAAATTATACCGCACATCATACTTTAGCTATGTATAAAGAAATTATTCGTCCTTTGTTCTTAAGTGTTTACAATCTTTCTACTCCACTTTACATGTACAGGGTCCAGCGCAAAAGACTAGGTGAATGGAAACTTTCAGCTTGGGAATATTTCCCTCATGTACATACATTTACTCGATGACTTCGTAATAATTCATAAGCAAAAAGTCATCGAGTAAATGTATGTACATAAGGGAAACATTCCCAAGCGGAAAGTTTCCATTCACCTAGTCTTTTGCGCTGGACCCTGTACATTGTACATGCGTATGGGAAAATGTGGGTCGAAAAAAGGTACTGGAATTAAATGACAGTTCACAGACGGAAAAAGTATGATTGAGAAGACGAAAAGGAAGTAATAGACGAATAAGCAATGAATGGACGAATGAATGAACTTTTACATGGAAACCTATATCAAATGTACGAAATGTACACTTTTGTGTGTGACTTGGCATTAAATAAGACAGGCTGTATGCATAGGACAAGTAAAATAAGCATTCGTTTGTATATTTACAATGTGTACAATACATTCATATGCATATTATACATACAATATACAACATACATAAGCCTAGGTACGTACTACGTACAAATATGATTTCCATGTCACAACAAAAATTGGCTCATATTTCCATTTCCGATGAGAACAATACCCATTTATCTAGGTATCTATTCACCTTTTTCTGACTTTTCAGACCATACAATATCATATACCACTGCCATGTGGTAACTTTATACATAAATTTGTATGTGCCTGTGGTTGAAAATAATTATTGAGACTTCTATTCCGGTATTTACACTTACCTTGTTCTCTTCTCTTCCAACGTCCAATCTATGTATGTATACAATGCACATATAGATATGTCATACCAACACGGGAGAAGACAGAAGCCCAAGTATGACAGGAACAAAAAATCGCTTGCTGTTATGATGCCTACAATGTAAAATTGTTAGTGTACAACAATCTGCCATGCATGCAAATGCTTATTTCGTCACTGTATTCAAAAAATTTCCTTGTCACTAACAAAGACATAAAACAGCAGTTTACGAGCCCCTGACCCTGCCATCAATTTATTTTTTGTAATTTACATTTTTAGTTAAAGAATAATTGAAATCCGTACGGTTGTCAACTTACTTACAAAGACGTTATGGCTGATTCTGGTTTCGATCAACATCTAAACAGTCATCTTTCGTTTATATTCAAGTAGTTGTAATTAATGAACCAGACAGTAGTTTCTTTTATACCTGATAGCATCATCTGGCACCAACGGGAAAGTGTGAAATTTCAATTTTGAATAAAAACAAAGTGGAAATATAATAGAGAGACAATATTGTAATGACGATTCAGAGAAGTTTCGATAGAAAGTGTAACTTTCTATCTAACTAATACCTATACTTGTCTACATACGTACGATCATAAACATAATTCATATTTATAATATCTAGTAATTTACGCATGTTTTATTTTACAATACTTGAACATAGTATCGGTGCTATATTAATATAAAAACACGCAATCAATGGGTACTTGTTAAAACGTTGCCGATGATGATGATGACAAACACAAATACATATAGTCATTCATATTCTCCGTCCGTAAGAACTCAGGTTATATCCATACCATCCGACAGCAATATGCAATATGGCATGAGGCAGGAGGGCCCGTAGTTCAAAAGTCTAAAATATAAATATGAGACTTGTTATGCATTTGTAACTACATTGTATACTGTGTATACATTACACAGGCATGGTAGGAATTGTAGATGCCATCATTCATTCGTTCATCGTGTCATTGTCATCATAATGTCGTAATCATTCTTTTCAATTGCAATTCCATTTAAAGTTTCGAATAAAAATAATAACAAAGTCTAATAATTATAAATTGCATGGATGGTGTACAGTGTACATACAGTATCTATCGGTCCTCCATCGATATTAATATTGATGTCCACATGTGATAATTTCGCTTGTACGTGTATACTTTACTGGCTGCATTCTACACGGTTGATTGTCCCTATTATTGCTGGTATTGACAGTTGACATCCGAGTGCTGAGGAAGCTTCAAGTCTCCCTTCAACTGTCAGTTTCATCAACTCTCTCTTTCTCTCTCTCTCCTGTCTCCAGCTTGTATTTTTAAGTATGCAGTGCATACAGTATGTACACGTACACATTGACGAGTTTTTACGGTGGCGGTTGGTGTTGTTCTTGTCCTTGCTGAGCGTTGTGCGGTTGCATGGTTATAATATTATGTTTTATGTGTACAATACAATGTTATGCCCAGTATTCCTTGTCTTGCTGCACTCTGCAGGTGTTCTCACCACCAGACGAACATTCCTCTTGCTAAGTGGCTGCAAAAAGAAATCATCCTCCGAGACTTTTAAGTGTGTGTTATACTGTGTCTGTACATACATATGCTCATCTATCTCAGCTTCAAAACTTATAATTTCCCCAAGTCAATTATCAAAACCATATCCCAAACTCCTTTTCTGTGTTGCATATAATTACTGCTAGTTATGCATAATATCTTGCTTACAATGGTACATATACAATATTTTCATGAATAAGTCTAATATTTCCTGGTCAATTTCACTTGCTATACGGGCAACAAATGTTATAAATTTTGAAGGAGTAAATTAAAGAAGAGAAGATTATTGCAGTTAGCGGTAAGCGTTCAACAGTTAATAGCCATTTATGTATTTTGTTTTTATTTTTAAACGAGTTATGATGTGCAAAAAAGTAAGAGCTACCATCATTATCGCGGTTGCTGCAAAGTTAAAGTTAACAGTTATTGCCTGCCAATCTATGTGTGAGGAGGGAAAGGGATTAGGAGTTAAAAGTATGTGTAATGTACAGCGTTTCAACTACGTGGACGTACATCAAGGCTGATTACGTATTACATCGCACTAAAGGACTAAACACAGAATAATATCGGCAAAGAAGAAACGCAGATATCTATTATGGAATGTCCAGTGGTTTTGCTAACGACTGATTTACAAGAAGACAGTCAAAGTAAGCAGTGAAAAACTAACTTACATGCAACTGCTGAGACAAAAAAATTACGAAAGTCTAACGAAGAAAGGCTCATAAGTATGCATACACAGTGTTGGTCTACCAGATTATCCACGTCATGATGAACCAAATGTATCATTATGATGAATTACGACATTCGACATCAGCGCAATTATTATAACTTTAAAGTATGTTAAAAATAAAATGTGTACATTAAGTACAAAAAGAATGCCGCTGCAATTTGCGAAAAAACATGCATATGAATATGCAGCTGACGAGATGACGGCTGGAGCCTAGGAACTTCATGTAAAAAACATAATGTATGCATAACTACAGTATACATACGTCACGTTTTGTGAGTAGCTTTTTAGTAAAAGTTGTCATCAAAAAAATCTACATTTGCCCGAAAATCTATACCGGTAAATAAACTATCTTACATTGATCATCCAAAAAAGCCCTAATAATAGTAGAAAGACGAATAAATTATTTGCCCTGTAGAAAATTGCAAGTTGGCTATTCCATGGAAATTTATTAAAAAGATCAAGGTACATCAATTTCCCATTAAACCGACATTCGACCCATCGATATCGATCGCCTTTGAACTAGCAGATAGAATGATATGCTGGCATAATAAAAAGGAAATTCGGGTCAAAGATCAAGTTGCTCCACATAAATTTTACTTATTGCAAAAAGGTTTTTTCTCTTTCTCTACTTCTATCTCTGCCTCTCTCTCTGGCGTTTACTCTCTACTCCTTGAGCACAAATAATAAATGTATGTATCTTCAATATCGACCATCTTTCATACCTGAAAATGTTCGTCTTTCTTATACAAAAAATAAATACAGTCTCTCACTCTCTCCTGACTCTCACACGACTGTATAGGTATTTTCAGCATTGCACACTTCACAATTTATTACAATCTCACGGGGAAAGAGAGTATACTTTTGCTCCGTGTGCATTCTCAATACATAGCATACTGCGCTTGTGGTGTCATAAAAAAGCCGACTTGTTCAATTCTTCATACTAGAGGCAGACGCACACATTCACACACACAATCACAAACATATATTATACATATGTATTAGAAATGCTCACATTACATCATTGCATAAAACCGCATGGACCAAAACCAAACCCACCTGATGTAAACCAACGGCAAACAAGTATGTATTCAAACTTCACACGAGTATATATATTACATATAACATAGCATGGAGTATGGAATGATAATAAGTGTGCATTGCACATATGCACATTACACATACATACATAGATGCATTGAATACCCATAAATGCACTGATAAAATGAACTCCTTGACCTAAAATACTGGACCCTGGATGGACAACGACAAGAAAATTTGATTTTAAGATGAACACACATAATTTTTGGGATTTTCGTTTGCTTCTTTCCTTTGGAAAACCAGCTTACACAATATATGCTCCATATGTATGCAAGCAATATGCTAAAACAGTGCATACAAAGAAAACATTGTAAGATTGAATATGAATGATTCCCACGATAAAAGATACTTCGCTGCTGTTTCCAGGTGAACATGCCCAAATTTTCTTTAGAAATCTACGCATGTTCCCCTGGAAACAGCAACGAAGTATCTTTTATCGTAGGAATCATTCATATACGTTTCGTACGGTGACGTAATAAACTCCAGCAGATCTTCAATTAGATCACATCATGAGAAAACCATGAACAAGACACCAAAAACCAATGAATGTAACTTGGAAAGGAATGATGTGGAATTCAATAGTTATGATACCCAATCCAACCATGTACAAAAAGCAAAGAGTTCTGCTGTCAGGGTGTATTGCACACAGTCATGGACACATATCAAAAATTTATACATATAATGCAAGACGCACATATTTCATTCAAGTACTTGGAGCAGCATCTACAATTTCAAACTACATACATACATGCGTGCAGAGTACAGTACAGACTTGCAAATGAAGAAATACAGACAACAGAGACTCTTGGAGATGAAGACATAAAAACAGAAAAGTACCTCACCACTTTATTACTATTATTATTGCTCATACTGTTTTACTGTCTCTTCTTTATACCTTTTCATGCATACATATGTATATGAAATACAGAGGAAAAATGCTTTGCCAATTTCTACGAGTCTGCACATAATTCCATAACGTCTGGATTTTCCGTGAATCGATGCCGATTGCTATTTCTACTGATAATATTATTAACTTTAGTCCATTCATAATTCGTAAATAATTGACAGTGTTACCGTCATTGTAAATTTGTCCCGTTGTGCTCAGAAATAAACTTGTAGTTGATTGTGAGTCATACGTGAAAAATTTGAAATTCGTCGTGTCTCTTTGCTGCATCGGAGCATACGGTACAATTTTACACATAGTTAATACATATGCATTATGCATACACCAACAATACATGTACGCTTTACAACACAGCTACATTAATTTGTCCGCCTCGTACGAAACTTTGTCTCGCACAAATCAATTTAGTTGTGTGTAGTTTTTCGAGCAAGTTTATG
The DNA here is from genome assembly GCA_034698285.1 of Sminthurinus bimaculatus. Classification (NCBI taxonomy): domain Eukaryota; kingdom Metazoa; phylum Arthropoda; class Collembola; order Symphypleona; family Katiannidae; genus Sminthurinus; species Sminthurinus bimaculatus. The sequence continues at coordinate 3,308 of JAQIVE010002740.1, read as the reverse complement.
TCACACTGTTTATGTACGATACGAATACACAAGCTATAACGAAAATGGGCTCTTCCAATACTAACAAGCGAAGATGTCGGTATAAAGGACATTTTATTTTGTGCGAATTTTTCCATGCTTTAAAATTATAGTCAGTGAAATATCAATGATCATAACTAAACGAAAATCAAAGACAATAAAATTCCTGCACAAATTGACAATGTGTGTATGTACTTAAGATACAGACACAAAAATGATTCCATATTGCATGTGGTATTTTTGCAAAATATGTATCTGCCATCGTAATGGCACTTGAAATCTCTACGGAGGGAGAATATATAATATATACACATTAAGCATGTAGGTACTTATACCAGATATAACACATGAATTTCAATTCTCTTGGGGCTGAAATGACTGACGAACATACAAAACGCGTAGAACATTGTTCTTACTGCCAAATTTATTGTATTTATATAACGATGGGGAAATTATATTACTAAAGGGAAAACAAGACGCTCATAAAGCAAATCTGTAGAGAAAAAAGAAGAGCCCAACGAGACATATGCATTCACATACTTAGATACAAACATAACAAATATATAAAGAAATACATTTGCGTATTTATGGGTAAGAAACGTCCCAAGTACTTACCTGACAACAACCACATAAACCACAAACTTTATTGGACTTTTGATATTTTTATACTCACCCAAGACCTACGGCGCAAGGAGTTGAAGACAAAGACGAGACAAAAAAGAAAGGGAAAGAAAAGGGGTTGCAAAAAGGAAGCAAAATATTTTTTATATATAATGTAAGGGGAGAAGAGAAATCCTGATGATCGTCATCATCATCTCATCGTCCTCGTCATCCTCGTCTTCATTGGTTTATAACTGCGGAAATTACAGAGAGAAGAATGGAGATGCGGACAAAATGTGCATAATATAAAAATAGCATGGAGAGATTTCGAAAAGACAACAGACCACGAACACATAAAGGGAGAAAGAAAAGAGATGCAGGCATACATACAAGTAAGACTTACGATTCTTATTATTACCATGTAAATGAATGCGTGTATGCAGATATACATGAAGGGATCCAGAGCCAAAAGATGAGGTTCGAAGCTTGTATGTATGCGTAATGTGTATGTATGTTTGTGTTTGATGGAATGGGACGAGATGATGAGATGGAACGAAAGGAAGAAAAAAAGGGATGGAGAAAATCGCTGTCTGTTTCTTATTCTTATTCTTTTTCGGGAACGACGAGAGATGAGCGACTGTAAATATTAAAAGCCAAGGCAAACAGGGACAAGACGAGAGGGAAGATGAAGACACGGAGGAGGAAAAAACCATCGTAAATATTTTACGAGAGTGATAATAGTTTATACGGTTTAAAGTGTGTGACAAATCTATGTGAAAACACTGTGTAATTCCAATTGAAACAAGGATACTGAGTAGAGGATGTGCACAATGCATGCATACGTTAACATATGCATATTACGTCTATGAGCAACTGGAGAATGCTAAAAAGAATTAAAGAAAGGGATCTCACGTTTTATATCATACAATACGTATGCAATATGCATACATTCTCCTTGTATGTGCATTTCATTACATACTCCTCAAAGTCATAATAGTTTTGCTAGGTTGTTAGTACGATAGAATTGAGAGACAGTGAGAGAGCGACAGTTCCAATTGAACTTTAATAGCCCTCCTCTATACCCAACATCTTTGTCATAACATAATGAAGAAGCACACTGCTCCTTTTATTTATTTCATCCCTCTCGCTCATTACGACGTTGCAGGGATTTTATTCTATTCACTCATCTATTTTAGTTTTCCAACGATTTTTTGTAAAAGCCATGAAAAAGTGCGGGGAGAGAGACACATTATTTTGACTTGAACAAACAAACCTCTAAAATTAAAATCAAATCCATGTGTAATGTGTCTACACAGTACAGATTTCAGATTCTGTATTTGTATATATGCTCTGCGTACAATAGGGATGTTGTAAAGATGCTGCGCGTAAACAGTAAATAACAATAGAACCAGAAATAAGAGCATCGGGAATCGGGAGTACAATACAATTGTAGACATGCTTGATACAGGTAACTATTTCATGTAGGTATATAGTATATACTCATAGCCATCTTAAAAACAACCTGTGCAAGACATGAAAAAGAAAATGCAAGGGAAGAAGACATACATACATACATACTACATACATACATAATATGCACCTTATATAATACCGTTGGAGGATAAAAAACACGGAGAAGATGGAAAACAATGGGATTGTTGAAGAAAGGTCCAAATTTACAAGCTACCACCACACACAAGTTCAAGGGTACATCCAACTCATGTATTTTCTATTGCTTATACTTGTTTGACCAAAAGAACGAACAAGGGCTATTCTATATGCATCATCAACCATAGAATACACTATACATAGAAGATATAACTACACAATACTCTGACGCCGATAATAACTATGTTGAAAGTCTAGCTGAGGGAACCCTTTGAGTTGAGGAAGAGAAACAAACAAAGCATAATATGATGAAGAGAATGAAGAAAAAAGCCAAAGTCAAATAACCACTGTACACTGTACACTTAACTCTAAACATATTACGTGGAGGGGATGAACTGTGTGCATGTATTTTATTGTTGATAATAATTTTCAAAGCTTCAAATCTACTTTTTTAGTCCTTATGCTTACATATGCATGCATGTATATTACATGTATGTAGGTACAGTACAGGTAGCTCCTTATAGCTTGAGTTCATGATGCATTGGACTGTATGTACAACAGCGCTGGCTGCCAAGAATACTTCAATTGTTCCGGTATAATGGAAAATTGAACAAACCATGAGCCAGTAATACATAATAATCACTCTTTTCTATTGTACTCTAATATCCAACTAATATTTCCATTTTCCTGGTTATTCATAAATAATTAGAGGGAGAGCGAGCGGAGAATAGAAATGTGTAGTGTAAAATGTAAAGGCTACTTTCACATTGGACAGATGATCAGCATATTTTTTAGAAACTATGATGTACGCGTCTAACCTTGATAGAGTGATTCCATTTACAACTGCGAACGATTTTTTTCTGTCAAGATAGATTTATAGGTTTTAATGATATGAAAACGAAAGCTCACCAATGTACAGTAACGTCCAGAAAAATTTAATACGATATGCATTAGTTCGTTCACAAATTATTTAATGTGCATGAACTGGTAATTGTTGAGGTGTCGCCAACGACGGGAAAAGGTATGAAGGTAAATGGAAAAGAATATTTTCCATTTCGGTATTGGAGGTTTTTTATTCTTGA
>JAQIVE010002739.1:0-18849 GCA_034698285.1 Sminthurinus bimaculatus | reverse complement strand
CTGTTGTTTTTGAGGCATTTTTTTCAAGAATTTTTTTATCTGGTATAAATCCACCGAAATGACTGAAACTTTTTGGAAACATAATCTACACTTAATGAAGAATTAAGTGGTGTAAAAATATTCCCCTTTAAATAATATAACCTCTGTGTAAAACAGATTTGCCGCTGTAAAAATAAAAAAAGTCCAACCACTGTATATCGACTAAATTCTGAACCTTACAAGTCCAACACGTATGCGTGTGAATTCTCATGCCAGAGACGACAGCCACACACTTTTTGATTATATTGCGATTATATGTATGTGTATTCCTTGCTTCAAGAATTGGAGGCTAGTTGCTGTTTAAAATGTCTCAAATGCAAATGCAAATGCGAATACGAATAAGAATAATAATACGAGCCCAAATTCTTCATGACGACCGCGATGTTTTGATGAGGCTGCATCATGCTCCTTTTGGTTTTGGCTTTGGTGATCTTCTTTTTTGTGTATGTATGTGTGTATGTGCTTCTCAGGAAAAGTCGAATAGGTGGATTAGATTGTGCAACTATTTTTTATGCACTTTGCCTTTTGCTCCACTCCACTCCACTCATCATCATTGGCTTGGCCTTACATACATATCTACCTATCCGCACAATATAAAATTTAACTCTCAAGCAAGAGTGAGAGTGAATTTAATGATGCATACATATGATGGGATAGGATGTTACCTTGATTCACCTTGCGTGCTGATTATCTGTATCAATAATAATAATATTATGATGATTATGCTCATATGTGATTACATCTGGGGCTGTGTGCTAGTATTACGTGTGTCGATTAGTTGTTTCCTACTACATAGATATACCATCATTTTTTACAATGGGAAAATATCTACGTGTATGTATGATGTGTGTACATAAGTGTTTATCTGCTGCAATTTTAAAGGGAATTTGCGGAATTTTCAGCACATATCCGGAATTTCATCAGAGGCAAGAGTACAAGAGTCAGATTTTGCAGATGCTTAAATAATATTGATATCATACAATGTTCCTGTTCCTCAACTTACTTTGAAGCATTGAAACAAATTTAGAGGCTTAATTGCTCTCCGTGACCTTTTCTTCGTCTCCTCTGTCTGTTCCTGCTGACACTGATTCGGGGACTATGGCGATGGCAGTAATGATGAAGATGATGATGATGATGAGACAATGATGAGACTCCCCGCACTAGTTTCAAGTTGGGGAGTCGAAGAGAGATGAACATAAACGTGTATGTGTATATATCTTTGTAGAATATGGAACCACAGCCAAAGCTCTCATCTCCCTGAATTTCGACGATGCGATGGAATACTTTGTTGGCGGCGAGAAAAATAAGGAGTATTACACAAATAGATACATGTATGAGACCAGGGCGTTTCTTTCTCTCTTTCTCTTGTTCTCGCTCTTCTCTCTCTCTCTCTCAATCCTCCATTTCATTCTATCGTTGGCTGTGTGTGAGATACTTGAGACGGCACAGCAGTGAATACAAGTAGATAGATAGATAGATGGAAGACCAAGAGATGAGAGACGAAGAAAAAGATGAGAGTTGAATACGAAGAAGAAGAAGTAGTAGAAGTAGAAGAATGGGAATAAGAACAGTGTACGAGAGTCGTACACTTTTTGTCTGTGTATTTATTTGGAAAATGTAAGGATACGTACGTACATCTATCTAGGTGGATACATATACACAAAAGATCTTAACATGAGCCTTGAGCTGGTTTCTGAGTTGAGTTGAGTCGAGTTGAGACGAGTCGAGCTGAATTGAGCTGAGCTGCCTCACTGGGCTCTGTCTCTGTCTAACAAGAAGAAGAAGAAGAAGAAGGAGCAGGCTAAAATCAAGGAGAAGAAGAAGAAGAAGATGAAGAAAAAAGAGAGAAGATGACGACGACGACGACGAAGAAAAAGGAGGAGATGATGATGGTGAATGTTGAATCTTGGATCTTGGATAGAATGGTTGCTCCTTATATAACAGAGGATCGAACATAGGACTAGGACTATGTACATTGTATGTATACATGGCTATGACTATGACTATCTGAGAGAATGGCTCACTCACCAAAATGGATTGAAAGGAAAGGCGAGCTTTTTTTGCACTCCTCCATCCATTCCATTCCATACGATGCCATGCCGAGTAATCTACCATCAAGAATCTTCACCAAGACGAAAAAGAAGTAGAAGACCAAGATATGGATAGGGAAATATCTATGAGCTCTTGGTCTTGCAATTCCTTTGGCTTCATCATCATCATCATCATAATCGTCGTCATCATGATGATTCCTCACATGTATGTATATAAATATATATATCTATATGCGTATGCCATGCCATGATGATGATGGTTGGTCTGGTCTGGTTTGGTTTGAAGCCGAAAGCATCTCTCACGCCCACAAACTCCCTCATATTATCTGAACCAGTCTCCTCCTAAGCTGAGCAGACACACTCCAACTCAAACTCCAACTCCAACTCTACTCACTCGACTCTCACTCTACTCTCCCTTTTCTCTCTTTCCTTTCAGCCCTACTACCACACACACACACACACACGAGTATATCCTTCATCCTCCACATCCACATCCAGATCCACACGGGTAGAAGAGAACATGATGCAAGAGCACATCCTATTCCTCGGCCTCCTCATCCTCATCCACATTCTCTCTCTCTCTCTCATCTCCAGGCAGCAACGACTATCTATGTATGTACATATGTACGTACAACTCGACTCAGCTCAACTCATCTCATCTCAACTCCAGTGAACATGGTATGGTATCGATCTCGCACCCACATCCACAGTATCTGTATGTATGCACATACCACACCACACCAACCCATGGCATAGCATGGCATGACATCAAGTAGGACTAAAACTAGCAGTCGGAAAGGAAGCGAGAATCCAGAGAAAGGCAAAAGAGAAGAAGGCCAAGATCCGAGAGCAAAGAGAGAGAGAAAGAGAGGGTTTGCCTATATATGTATGTAACCATAATAACCATGGCTCGGGAGAACAAGAAGACGAAGAAGGAGAGGGGAAACGAGGACGAGGAAACGAGGAAACGACGCTGAGAGAGAGAGAGAGAGAGAGAGAGCGAGATGAAGATGAAGATGAGGACGAGGACAGGAGAAGAAGGGAAGAATGGAGAAGAGATGCGAGGCGACCCGGCTAGACACGGAGGAGAAGCAGAAGAAGAGCAAAGAGAGAGAGAGAGAGAGAGGCTTGCCAGGAGCAGAAAACCGGATCGGAAAAGATGAGACCAGACTGCTCACTGTTCACATGGAAAAGAGGAAGAGACGTCGAGCGAAAAGCTTGTGAATATTTTCGAGATAGATAGATAGATATGCAGCTTATAGTGGGGCTTCACATTATTATATTGTACATGCGTTACGTCTACTACATGGCATGATGCACCTACGTGTGTGTTCTCCATCTCCATCTCAATCTCTGTCTTCTTCATTCCTTCCTTTTCCCTTCGCTTGCTTTAAGAGTACCCAACCCATCTCAACTCTCTCTCTCAAGATCCAAGACTCAAGACTCAAGGCACGGCAAGTCATGCTACGTATATATATATATAAAGATAGAATGGAATGGAATGGAATGGAATAGAATAGCATGGCATGGCAAGGCATGCCGTGCCAAGTCAAGTCGAGTAAATGTTCAACTTGGAAATGTGAAGGAGGGAAGGAGACTTACTCTGACTGCGTGTGTGTGTGCACGAAGGAGCGGAGGATGTGGACGGGTAGCAGGGAGGAAGAAGATGGGGAAAAGGAGTGAGAGGGAGAGAGAGCTAGAGAACGAAGGAAGGGCAAGAGCAGCATTATTAGAGAAGGAACGAGGGAAATGGAAGTCGAGGAAACGAAGGAACATACATTTTGTGCATATACAATACATACATACACACACGATGAGTGAATTCTCCAGACAGAAGCAGAGGTAGAGATGAGATGAGAGTCGTTGTCCTTGTTGTTGTCGTCCGTGTCGGTCGTTGGGCGAACAAAGTAGGAAATTGCATTTCCGAGACTCCGTCATCGTCACCACACGAACACATACACACACACAAGGCTAGAAGAAAACGGGCTCACTCCTTTCCCTCCTCCACCTCCTTCTACTCCTCTTCACTCAATTCCACTCCAGTCAACTCAACTTTACGAAGCGAAAAGAGAGAAGAAGCAGCCAGCTGTACGGTTTAAATATACAAACAAGCCCCCTTATGTATGTATGCAGTCTCATTCCAGAACCATCTTCCTACCACTATCACCATCAGTATCAAGTTTCCAGGTTTTCCCACTCCAGGATTTAGATTGTCCACAATCAACAACAGATAGACATAGATTCTAGATTTTGTAACCGCTGTCCGCTTTTATAGTCCGCCGATGAGAATAAAATGAAGCCTTGCTCCTGTAAATTGAGCAGTGTGTCTTAAATTGACAAAATTATGGGTCGACCTCAAATTGAAATGGAGACACACCAACAACAGAATTATTGTACAATACATTGTACATGCAACAACCAGTTGAACAAGGACGCTGGAACAAAAACCGCTGGACAATTCAATAGAGGAGACGACCAAACAAAAAAGAGGACAAAACAAGGGATGGGTCTCCGTGGAACAATTAACACGAGGATTTCCCTCTACCACCAACCACACATGTACCATCGTCGACAAAACATTTGATTCCCCAGAGGTCAATGTAATATACATCAGCACAATGCAGTGCAGCTCAGTGTACATTATACAATACAATACGACAAGACTCCATTTCCAGGAAAAATGCTGCTGCTCTACATGTATCCATGCAATCTACTCTATGCACAACAAAATCCCGAAGAAACTCTCCCAAAGAATCCCAAAATCGAAACAGCCACTCGTATTTTCTCCAGCCGAATCTCAGCAACCCCCTTTTTGGGGCGAATTGAGAAGAGCATTGATAAAAACAGGGCATTGACATCAATTTACAGATAACTTAAGCGCGGGGTACAGTAAAGGACAGCGCTCCAGTAAAAAAGGGATGCAGATTTAAAAAAAGTGTTCTCGTTTGTACGGTGGTCCTTGTGATATGTTTTTAATCTTGTAATATTTTAACGGTATGAATAACTGTCAAAAAATGTGTATGGCTACACATTACACATGTATAGGTATTGAAGTGTAAAACGTGCCAGCACATGAACTTTGATATAGGCATAGACATGAATGGATGTGCCTGGTTCTTGGCGGCGTTGAAAATTCCAGGGATCCATCCATCACGGCGGTCGAATCAATCCCGCATTATTATTCTAATACTTTTGCACTGGGTGAAAAGGAGAGTGCGAACATGTAGGAGGAACACATGTGTCTCTGTCACCCAATCTCTGCCTCTGTCCTCTCATGCACATACATACATACATGCATACATAATGCATCTTTGAACAGGAGCCCCCTCTATTAAATCAAAGAGTGGTATGTATTAATGTATGATACGATTTTAATACACACATACATAGATCCACGTCTCTATAAAATTCAAACATATTTTCTTTCAATATGCATATAAATAAAATACGCATTGTATGGGGGGTAATATTTATACGCCGCGTATCATATGGTGTGTGTGTGTGTAGTATCATATCGTTTGTACTGGTAAGCCGGGCTAAGCACCTATTACAACTCTCTGCTTCCTTCTTCTTCGTCTATGGTGTGCTATGTAATACTACTACTACTACTATTAGGAATTCAATGGTTTGAAAAGAGAGGAGCATTAGCAACAGGTAGATCCAATTTCATCCGCACAATGTTGTCAACCTCATGTTGTGCTTCTGCTTCCTCCAAAATCCACGCACACACACACACACATTTCTCTATTTCTCTCTCTCTCTCGCTGTATATTGTATGTATATGTCTCTTCTTTTCCAGCACAGCTACACACACATACATATATAGAACGCAGTTTGAAATACGGCCGTATAATATATATTTATCAGTACTCGACGACTCCAACGAGTCTCAAGTCAGCTCCAGCCTTTTCACATATTTCACTCCTTTTCCACGTGCAGCCCCAACTAGCTCACTCATTCACTCACTCACTCTCTCTTCACTCGGTTGCTCCAGTTGAGAACCAAGTCCAAGTCGAAGCATTTGAATTTGACGGTATAAAGAGAAGCAGAATCAGAAGGAGAGGCAAAAGCAAGGGCAAAAGTAGGAGTTTGGCTAGATAAAAGACTCGTGTAGGTTGCCCAATCTGAGTCTGAATTTCATATTAGACCCGGACTTTGCTCTCTCTCTCCCTCTCCGCTCTTATTTTCTTCTTCTTCTTCTCTCTTGTTCTGTGAATGCCGACTGTCGAATGCAATCAACCGTCGACTTGTTCACGACGGCAGGAGCTCAGCTCAACTCAGCTCTCCAACTCCAGCCAACAAAACTCGCTGGCGAAAATACATACGCATGTAGTCATTTTCATTTAATATGTAGGCTCTAGCTACATATTTAGCTGTACGCTGTACATTGTACATCATCTCGAATCATATCATATCATATTAGCATGTCCCAATTTGTCCCTTTTACTTAACAACCAGGCTACCAAACACCTAAAACTTGGCCCTTTTCATTAATGTATGTAAAAGTCTTCAAAAATCGGTCAAGGGTATACAAAAGGTCACGCCAGTCCCTTAAATTTGAAAGCCAAACTGTGAAATCGTGTCATCTTTTATCATCCCCATACCAAAAACAACCACGAGTTGAGGATCTCTTCCTTATTTTAATCTCTTTAAGGGCCTTTTGCTTGACCTTTCTCCAACTTTCTCCAAAGGAGATAAAGGGCCCTCAATCTGAAAATCAGACACAAAACTAAAACAAGTCGACACTGGCTACTGTACGTATTTATGTATGTGTTTAGTGTTTATATGTACGAGTTCCTCGAACACTGAATGGTGAATGGTGTAGGCTGACGAAGCGGAGGACGAGGAGGAGGAGGTTTGAGTGGAAAATGGGGACGAGTATGAGGATGACGAAGACCGTCCAGTTGGTTTATTCATAAGAAAAGTGAAGAATAGAGAGACAGAGAGAGAGAGAGAGAGAGAGAGGGAGAGCGTGTCGAGATAGATGGATTGCTGGTTGGATACGAAAGCACCACGGGGAGAGTTCTCAAAAGAGTAGCAGACACGCAGGCAGAGAAACAGAGAGACAGAGAAAGAGAGAGAGACGGAGGAGCAGAAGAGTGGAACAGCCAGAAGGAAGAAAAGAATGGATGGAGGATGATGAGATGGTGAAGGAAGAAGACAAGTTTGCTTATAAATACATACATATACAATATACATACAGAACATGTAAATGTATGTTGGTTTGGCATGGCTTAAATTCGCTAGTTGTTGGAGTTGAATCTGGACTCGACATTATTCAATTACTACTACTACTCATTGTGTAGCATTGTATTGTATTGTATTGTACAACCTCCCCGTCTTTCAGTCATATTCATCCTCAGAATGAGAGTCAGAGACAGACTCTTTTTCTGTTTCTGTTTCTCTGCTGTAGATATCACGGCGGAGTGATAGGGCCGAGAGAGCAGCAGCAGTGTCTCCCACCATCACTACTATTATTATATGGATATGAGACGCATATATGAATACAAAGTCACCTCATCCTCCATTTCTCCTCTCTCTCTCTCGCTCTCATCTTCCTAATTCTTCTTCCCATAGATAAATGCACATACACCCATATAACTACGTAAATACGTAGAAATGCGGAGTATGTACCTTTTCGTTGTGTATGCATAATATTCACTTACTTGTATGAACAAATACAATTGTATAATCTACATTGTACATATATCGGTGTTCCTTGTACCAATGTAAAGAAGAGAGAGACAGAGAGAGACTGATAGTGAGAGAGCTGCTCCCAGAGTAAATATGGCACATGGATTTATCTATGTATATGTAACTAAACTACATGCGTGCATACTGCATACATTTGGAAAAGCGGTCAGACCTCTCATCTTCATTTTCATTTGCATTTGCATGTTTGTCCACACATTATACAATACGAATACACATACACATACATATATATGGCAATGACACATGAGGTTGACTCTCAGATAGGTGAATGTAGCTACACTTCAGCTATTTATTAGCGGGGTTTTGTCCAATGAATTTTAGAATTTTCTTCCATTTCCCAACTCTGTTTTTATAGAACCCATTTTGTGAAAAACCTTACATTTTTCCAAACCTCAGTTAGTCCTAATCGCAGTGTATGTATGTATGTATGTATGTAACTGGCGAGAGAAAAAGAGAGGGAGAGAAGACTCGTCACTCTCACATCACATCACTCTAGTTGAGATGAAGCGATATGTTTTGAAGTAATACATATTAAGAGTAGATCCCATGCCATGCCATGCCATGCCATGTAATGCCATCCTGTGTATGTGGACTCATATATTTTAGATATCATGGAATGGATACAACTCGGTCTATGGTGACTCCACAGTATCATGCACAGGAGGAGAGCGAGAAGGCAAGAAAGTAGAAGGTGGTTTAGTATACGGTTTGGTTTGGCTTGGCTTGGCTTGGCTTGGCATGGTATAACATGACATGACATACTGATGATGGTCTCTGGTCTGTGTGGAGCAAATGGATGAAAATGAAAATTATGAATATGAATATGCAACTCTTCCTTCTTCTCCTCTTCTCCTCTCACATTAGGGCTAACTCTGGAAACGAAATGAGGGAAGGAGTCACACACGTATCTACAATCTATGAACATGAACACACACACATGAGTATGAGGATGGCCTGGGTACTAATCCATAACCTTGGTGTGTTCCAACTCTCCAACTCTCCAAGTTTCCAACATCAACCAACAAACCAACCAACCAACCAGCCAACCAAACCCAGCAGCTTTTCAATGTATGAAATATCTACAATTTCTCTCCTCTATCTATACATGTTGAGTTTTGTGCTCACTCTGTGTAGTCTCAAGTATTAAGTCGGCTGCTCCTCGTTTTCCTTCTCCTCTCCGCGTTTTACTCTTTCCATACAATGTATGCATGTATTGTACGTATACATATATATATATGTCTGTAATCGTATGTTCTCTCATCTCCGCCTTTGCCTCTCTGTCTCTGTCTCTGCCACAATAGAGACTCCACACTTATACGTACATCTTTGTATATTGAATGCATGAATGTATAGCGAAAGAGTGTCTGACTGTATTCTTGTGTGAGTCTCAGTGTGTCTCCCATAGATAAATACAGCCAGACGTTCCATCAATTTACACACAAACCTACGCTCAGCCAGCAGAACAGAACAGAACCAAGAGCGACGGAGAGACGGCAGAAAGAGAGAGAGAGAGAGAAAGAAATAAAGGAGAGAGAGAGAAAAGAGAATGGAGAGAAACGAGAGGAGATTGTCGGAACAAAAACTTTGTGTGTGGATGTGAATTTGTGAGGTTGGTGCAGCCAAGCCAAGTGTTATTGTCAGCCAGAACCAGAACTAGAGACAGAGCCAGAGCAAGAACTAGAACTGCATAGACACACAAGACAAGAGAATATCCAAAGGATAGAAAAGATATGTGGCCCTATACAAATGTAGAATATATTTGAGTGTGTGGATCTAATCTATATGGGTATGTGTGTGTGTGTGTGTGTGTGTATGTAGGCGATACGAAGTTTCACTCTCCACTTCACTCACTCTGCTGTGATGACTCCCTGCTACCAACCACCACCACCAACATCCACCATCAACTATCTGTATTCTTCATGTACTATGACAACGACTATGACTTCTCCCAGATCTATAACGCCAGTGCTAACAATACATGGTCACAAGTTCTTCTTATTCCTCTTCTTCTTCTGAGAATCACGAAGGACCAGAATCATCAAAAGAATCAGGATTTCGTCGCCTTGAAAGAATACATCCATACATGCATACATACTTTGTTCCATCATCGGCATCACATGAAACGTATTTACGTAGAGACACTGAATAGGAGTGAACACCACGTTGTGGGTGCAAAAATATCGCGCTCGTCTTCACATTTGCACTCACAACAAAATTCAAATACTCGTCACCCAAAAACATTGCAACATAAAATTGCGTCGAATCGACGTGTTTCTCTACAATAAGAAATTCATAGCGTCAACTTTATGTTGATTTGTCTCTTACCGCAATCGCATCACAATCATTGAATGCTGGCCAATGCAATACGTAATCCCTCGAGAATCAAGCTAAGAATCAAGAAGAGTGGCTGGAAATTCCGACTACTGCCCGTTGCTTTATTGCCCCAATTCTTGGTCAGTTGATGTGCACAGTGCACATCAGTTCCAGGACATTTATGAGGTACCCACACAGATAGAGGCTGGCAAAAAATTGTTGGTAAATACAATACAATACAATACAATGCAACACAGGACATGACTGTTGCAGTCGTCCTTTACTTTGCTCTGCCATAGTTGAAGATTACAGCACAGCAGCAAGGCAATCACAAGATAAGCGAAAAAGGAAGAAATCTTGAGCTAATTAAGGTGGAATCATGGCGAGCGCCTTTTGTCATACTCCTCCATGTTAGCAATAAGCAATAACTATAGATGTATACAATATACACGCATTACACTCGCATACACCTAAATAGAGGGAGACATCATTAGGACAAAATCATATAGGAAAACCCCAAAGAATATCTCTATTGGGAGGACAATATTTGTAGGTATATGAGCAAATATGTACTTACGTACACATGGAAACGGCAGAGAATTGCGGGGCATAAAACTATACACTAAATATACACACATGTACGATGTACATTGTACGTCCATCCAGAAGCAAAAAGCCTAAACACGGGAGGAAAAGGTGCAAAAAAGGGACAGAATAAAAAGAGTTTGCTCTACATACGTACATCACTATACTATAGAGTACCGAGCCTTCAACTTGTTCGTTCTATTCTTCACCGCGGTGTATGCATGTAGAATCATGTCGTTTTCTCGTGTGTACTGATAAAGAGCACAGTTGTCTAGCGTCTAGTTTGAGTCGGAGTTTAGCCTTATGGGAAATAAAAAGGAGTTCACGGAGGAGAAATAGAAATTGTGTATAGAGGAAGACGAAGAACAAGAAGACGAAGAAGAAGATCCAGATTCAGGGTAGGTACGGACCATATCGCCATCGCCACGGCTCTATCTCTTCTCTACACTCACAGTCACAGGCATACAAGAGGAAAAGATCTTGTGCCCTAAATAGAGCACACATTATGCATGTATAAATGTATGTATAGACGGCTAGCCAAATATATACATATATATTTGAAAGGAGGGAGTGTGTAAGTAATTCAAGCGGAGAAGCTCAACTCCACTTTGACTTGAAATTCAGCTGAGATCCAACGAGCCATCCTCATCCACATCCATACATCTACGGCAGTCCATTTCATCCCATTCCATAGGATCCTTCTTGTTCTTCCTCTCACTATGGTAACTCCAACTCCGACTCCAACTGCCAGAGGATCGCCATGTAAATGCAAGTAGGGAGATATAAGATATATCCAAACCTATGTACATTGTACGTTGTAAAATGTACATGCATACAAGTCTTCCTCTCAGAGCCTTGTCGGAAACCCAAATCTAATCCTTGAGAGATGCTGCTGCTGCTGCTTCTGCTTCTGCTTGTGGAGAATAAGAAGAAAAGGAAGCAGAAGGAGAGCAAGATAAAGGAGAAGATGACAATGACTGTATAGGATGGAATAGAATAAAATGGAATGGAAGTGGAGGAAGAAAAACTAGTCCAATATCAAATAAGCTCGTGGAATGTCTATGTATGCATGTATATGTCTGGCTGTTCTCCTGGTTTGCTTCTTTTTCTTTTTCTACTTCTTCGTCTTCTCCTGCATCTAATTGACATGGCATGGCATGGCATGGTACAGTATAACTTGATGGCTGCCTCCTTTATGCAAGCACAAATATATACATATGTATCTATACAAGTAGAGTCAGAACTACACACATATAGGCAATAGAACTGCTCCGACCATTTCCCCTTCTGTTTGAATTTGAAATGCTCTGGGCTGAACCTTTTCCACTTCCCTCATCTTATTCTTTTTCTTTTCTTCTTCTCCATCTCCATATGGCCTGGTTTGCTTGAGTTAACTCTCCAAACGGAGCTGCATTATTATGTAAATGTGAGAGCGTATGAGACGAACGTGTCTGATCCACACTGCGCTTCGTCTGTGAGTGCGAGTGTGCCTTCTTCACCTCTTCTCTATTTTACAAATCACGAGAAAACCAAACCAAGAGTTGAGAATTCCAAGAGTGAGTTCAAGTCAAAGTCCAAGTCCAACTGTGGAAATGGAAGAAGGAGAAGAAAAAACAGACGAGTCAAGGTTCACGACCTTCATTCATCGTCAAAAGGGATTCTTCCCTCTCGTCTTCCATAACTGCAGTCGAAAGGTTGGGGAGTCAAAAGAATCAAAGAAAGAAAGAAAAGGAAACCTTGTATCTCAAGAAGTGTGTACATTTACATGCATATACAATCTAAACGCAGATATGCAGAATACTGTACATTAAGTAGGGAAGGAATATAAATGGGGAAAAGAAGAGAGAGAAATAGAGCGACGGTGGAATAAACGTGTCCATAATCGTTAGCCTAAATATAGATTTTGGGTCTATTCATTTCCACAGAATCCTGTCCTAGAATGGAAAAGGAGAAGCAAAAGAAGAAGATGAAGAAAAAGAAAAAGAGAGGAACAGGAACTTTAACTTTATACAAATACAAGTAGAACTACAGGAAAAGAAGGAGAAGAGGAAATAGAGTAGGAAAGAAAAGAGATGAAAAAGAGGAGAGCGACAGACAGGGAGCGAAAAGGAAAACCGAACGGCTGTTTGCACTTGACTTGCATCAAAATTCCTTTTCCTTTTTGCCCGCGTGCCACTCTTCATCTCCTTCCTTTCTTTCTTCTTCTTCTTCCTCCTCCACTACCTCCCTCTTCTTCTTTCCACGGTCTTCGTTTCTCCCATGTACATATAATACATAACAGTACGTAATGCGTGTGCTCTGGTTCGAAATTCAAACTGGAAGTCAGTAGAGTTACTGTTCTACATACAATTATGTCCATAGCAAGGGAAAGGATGTGTATGTGTGTGTCTGGTGTGGATGTGCAAGTGTTTGCACAGACCTCGGAAATATTTGGATCGAGTCTCATGGAGGAAACCGACAAGATTCCTTGCATAGCATTAGACCGTCACTCCCCGTTCATGTGCACGCTCTTGTTGACAATGTGTCACCCTCACCTCACACACACACTCTGCCGTTCCAAGATACACACACATACACACATATTTCCCAAGTTTCTACATGCATATGCCTCAAATATAGTGACACGGCCATTTCCAGGGTGACATTATGTGTATGCTTGCTTGCTTTTCCATTCCGTTCGATTGGATGGGCCAATAAAACAGTAAAACCTTTAGTGCTTTGGTCGCCTTTATAACAAAAGTTGCTCTCTCCTCTCTGTTTTGCACTGTCCTGAAATGCTGCACTTGCCTCGGGGAGTGAGAAAGATAAGGGTCTATATGTACATACAAATATAAAGAGAGATAGATGCTCGTGATTCTTTTGACTGGAAGCGTCAACGTCAAGTAGGTTGGACAAGTGAAAGTCCACGTCGAACGCCAGGGGAAAGTTGAGGTTCAAGTCGAAGAGGATGACGATGATGGTGGAATGGAGGGCGACGAGGGGCTAAAGGGAAGGCAACGAATGGATGGATGGATGGATATATAGATGGACGGAGGCGATCATCATTTGGAGGCATTGCTGGCAGTGACTGCAAAAACAGAAAAAGAAAGGGAGAAAGGGAAGACAAAGGAGAAAGCGAGAGAAAGGAGAGGAGAAAGTCCAAATAAAGGGAAAAGAAAGGGAGGAAGGGAGAAAGTAGAAAAAGAAAAAGAAAATGGAAAGGCAGGGGCGAGGTGGGGAGGATGGAGGATGATGACGATGGATAGAGGATGAAAAAGAAGGAAACGTGGAAAAGAAAGAGGAGGGGTGGGGTGGGAAGTTTATCTACTTGCAGCTCCGTCTTTCTCTAATGGTCAAATAAAATGATGGACTATAATGAAAAATGCATTTCCTTTTCTCCGTCTCCTTGTGTAATTCGTCGTCCTCCTAGTTCGCGTCCTCCTTCTCCCTTCTCGTCCTTATCCTCGTCCTCGTCTTTGTTTGCGTCTTGGTTTTCGTTTCCCTTTCCTTTTTTTTTCTCTCTCTCTCTCGTCTTTTCCTTTGCAAGCTTCATGAGAGGAAGGAGAAGAGTTGCTGATGGTAGGTCTGTGACTACTACTACTAATACTTCTTCTTCTTCTTTTTCTACTTGCTCTAGAGTCTCGAGTTGAGGTTCCGCTACGAATCCATCTCTTTCCCTTTCTCCGATTCCAATTCCAATTCCAATTCTGACTCCAACTCCTACTTCTACTCGTCCTCTAACTACGACGACTACTCGAATCCATAGGAGCCATCAGCAAAATATCTATAAGTATATATAGGGAATGAAGAAAAGAAAGGAAGAGAAAGGGGGAGCGTTGGGGAAAGTTGGCCTCTTGACTGTGAAGACATCATGTCGTGGTCAAGTTGCTTGGCTTCCGTCGAAAACTTTCTCTTCCTTTCTCCCTTTTTTCATCTCCTTACATCCTTACATGTATAGATGCTCTGGCTCTCTCTTCCGCCCATGTCTTTGTATATATACGCTCATGTCCATGTACATGCCCACGTTTGAGGATAACGAGTTGAGCAAAGACGAAAAGGGACGAGAGAGATGAGGGGAAAAGCACAAGCAATCTAAACCAAGGGAAACCAGGGCAAGAAGAAACATCAGAATTTTCATTTCTATCCCTATTTATTTCTCTCCAGCCATTTTTCCAGCTTTGTCTGCTGCCTTTTTTTTGAATCTACATCCAGCTCTTCAAATCCTTGTCTCATCAAGTCAGTCAAATTTTAGACCCATAGAAGAAGTATTTTTAAAACATCGTTAAATTTTGCCGGATTTCCACTATTTTTGTAAATCGAGCAATTTTAAAATTTAAACTTGTTTTTCTTCACAAAACTTTCTCTCATTCCCCCAAAATTCTCGAAACAAAAACCGCCTGACTTTTTCAAGAAATCAGACGAATGCAATAGATTTTTTGAAAATATGTAGACCCAGCTTTGCTGCTGCTTTCTCCGTTAGTATTTTTCCTTTTGCTGGTGCTTTTTCTTTTTCTTTCTGCCTTGCCTTTCTCTTGCCTTGACTGCTGCGACAGTTGGCTGTAATTTCCTCGAGGGTATGTCGTCCTATATAAATATAAAATGTCATTGTCCTTGGAGCGAGCTCTTTTTTTCTCCCTCTCTCGCCTTGCCTCTCTTTTCTCTATCCAGCGGACTCACTTGCTCGCTCTTTCTCTTTTTCTCTGTCTCTCTCTCTTTCTCTCACTCAGTCACGTTCATTAGAGAGAATAAGATGATTTGGTTGGGGAGAGAAGAGAAGAGAAGAGGGAAGGCCATAGACTCACTCCCGCGGAGACCTATACTCATCTATGCCTCCATTACTATAGAAACTCTTGTCTGTCTGTCTGTCTCTCTGTTTCTCTGGTTGTGTGTTCCAACTTGTACTCTGTCTCTAGCTCTACTTTTCTCCTTTTCTCCCAGCTTCACGTCGACATTGCCTTCGACTCTCTTTCTCTCTCTCTCTCGCTCCTTCTTTTCTCTTTCCTCTATCAGACCCACACACATACACACATTCTGTCTCTACGTACAAGAGCCGAGACTCCTTTGGAGAGGGGAAAAGCAGAGGCGAGTGAGTGAGCGACGGAGAAAGTAGAGAAAGGCGAAAGAGGAACGGAAAGGGAAGGAAGAAAGAGAAAAGAGAAAAGAGAGGACAAGAGAAAGCAGAGGAAAAGTAGTAGTCGTCGTCGTCGTCGTTGAGTCGTAGTCGTAGTCGTCAGTGTGAGATCCGAGACAGCCCGCAAACGACAGCGTATATTTATACCTATAATCTTGAGCTCTCGCAAACCCACCGCTGTACATATACATTATACATGTATAGCTATAGTTATACTCGTCCTTTCTCTCTCGTTCTCCCTTTTCTTTTCTTTCTCCTCCCTCCCGCTCTCTCTCTTTCTCTCTTCTCTATTTCTCCTTTGTGCTCGTCATCCATGGGAAGCAACTGAGTGTGTGGGAGAAACAGAAGGAGAAAGTAAAGGAGAAAGCGGCGGAGAAACCTATGAGAGTGAGTGAGTTTCTCCAGTCTTCTTCTCCTTTCTCTCTTACTGGCCTGGCGTGTGCTTGGTTTGGCATGGCATGGCATGGCTTGCCTTGTCTAGGCATGGTTTGGCACACGCTTTCTCTTCCACAGACTATATATCTATATGTGCATGTGTATAAATATATATGAGTAGGACTAGAAACCTTCCACTTTCTCTGCTTTCTCCACTTTCTCTCTCTCTTTCTCTCTCCCTCCAGACTCGATAGACCTTTTGCAAAGTACTAAAACACCAACACCACAGCTACTCTTCTGCCGTAGAATCCAGAATCTAGAATCCAGACTAGACGTTGTACAAGTAGAGACGGAGTAGGAGTAGACGCCATGGGCTATATACACACGGATTCCCTTTCCTTAGCGTCCCCATTTTCCCTTCTGCCTCAGACTACGGCAGCGTCGACCATCCTATCATCTCTCTCTCTTTCTCTTTTTCTTTCATAAGGCATGGAATCACATGGCATGGAATGGAATATTTATGTAGGATCCACTCACTCACTCACTCTTTCACTCACTTACTACTGTCTTTCTGGACAAGAGCAAGAACCGGGGACGACAGCACCATTGCCTTTGCCTTTGCCATTGGTATCATCGTCATATGTGTATGTGTGTGTGTGGGGAGACATGGCAAACTTTTCTGATGATGGGTTCCTATAGTTACAGCTGGAAGTACAAGGGGAGTACAAATATACAACTCGATCTGCTTCATTTCTTCCTTCCTTTAAGCCCTCTCATCTCATCCCATCTCATCTCGTGCCATGCCAGTCCAACTCCAACTCCAACTCCTGGATCTGGCATTGAAGGGAGGGGAACGAAAAAAAGGAGATTAAAAGGGGAGCCGGGGAAAGAGAAGGGAGCTGACCAAGAGTCGACGTAGCTCTGGATGTGGATGCGGATGCGGACATGGACGGATGACACATGGACAGGTAATGTAACGAAATGCAACGCCATGCCATGCCATGCCATGCGAGGGACACGGAAGAGAGCCACAGCTCCAGAAATACGAACGCATACACACAAAATGCAGGGGCTTAGAATATATTCCGTTTTGGAGGATATATTGGACAAGTATTAGGGGAGAAGCGTGTAGAATGTAGAATGTAGAGGAACCATGAAAAGGAGAGAAAGAGGGAGCGGAATGGAAGAAAAGGGAGTGAGTAAATATATTATTAGTACATACATAGGAGCATCAAAGTACGGAGTCAAACCCAACCAAAGTAGCAGAGAGAGGGAGAGAGAGTAAAGGACGGCAAACCAAACCAGCTTCCGACTCCAGTTCGATAAATCAAGCTCCGCCGGCAAAGCCCGTCTCTTCCTTTTCATTCTCTTCCCTTCTCTTCCTCTTCGGGATTTTCGAGGAGTCCAGATGCAGATGGAAACACACGCTATGTATGTATATATATTTACATACTGTTATTATTATGAATGTGTGTCCGTGTGCTTTTTCTCTTGCAGGCAGGCCGGAGAAAAAGAGTGGAGGAAACCGCAGAAATGCATACATACATATACAGATTACTCACACACCTACAGCAACTAAAAGGAAGAGATAGTAAATAAATAGAAGAGGGAGAAGATGTGTGTGTGCTGTGTGCTCTAGAATATTTCTTATTGAAAGGGGGCTTTAGTCAACGAACCGTTGGCAACCTAATTTTCAGTGAGCCCCGCTCCTCCCACATTCATTCATTCATTCACTCCCTCACTTACTCAACTCACTTGCTTGCTTCCAGTCGACAGAGAAAAGGAAGCGAGTTCCACTTTCCACTTCTAGCTCTAGTTCCCCATTCAACCTGCATGTACAATATGTCTACCTTAGGCCTTCCTTTTAATCTCCTTTGCCTGTGTGTCCATCGACTTGCCTCTCATTTTCTCCAGCAAAAACATAAAGAAAGAGAGAGAGGATCCAGCCAGACAGACAGCAATCTTCTCATTCCGTCTCATTTCTCCAGCTTTCCCCCGTCTACCTGTTCCCATTCCATTCTATTCATACATTCATTCATCCTCCTTTTGCAAACTGCAGAGCAAGACAATGCCATGCCATGGATACACTGCGGAATAGCCATAGCCATAGAAAATGATGGGAGGAGAAAAAGAAGAAGAAGTTCAGGAGGACTGGAGTGACATGAAATAAAATGAATGGTCGCTATAATATTTCAGTTATACTTGGCCAACCCTCTCATCCCACCGCCCTTTATACATTCTCAATTCTCGTACACTCTGGTTCTGGTCTACGGCTGGCTCTGACTGAGGTGGGTACAAAGACCACGCGTCCATGCATTCATATCATAAGGTCGAGGATATGGCCAAATTCAAACTCAAACTTGAGCCGAGTATGGCTATGGCTATATCATGGACTTCTATAAAGGAATATAGTTATAGTTATAGTCATAGTGTGCACATGGGTTAACGTTGGCCATTTCCCTGTAGAAAGCATCAAATCAATCTTGCTCACTAAATCCTGGAGTTGCTCCTTCACTTCCGCCATTTTCCACATGTACAAACCAAACCACCGCCAACCCGACTCAAGTCTCGTCTACTCTACGCTATTCTACTCGACTCGATTCTACTCTACACAAAATTTTGCTGGTTTCGTCTCGTCTTCTATGACCAGGAATAAGATAG
>JAQIVE010002738.1:0-18854 GCA_034698285.1 Sminthurinus bimaculatus | reverse complement strand
TGGGAAAGGGTGGAGAAAGGGTCTCACATGCAGCTAACGCAACACTGACCGTATAGTCAATTCGAAGACACTCTGTATGTATCGATACATCAGTCGGTGTGTGAGTACGGACAAAATCCATTCTAGAGTCCCGGAAAATCCAATTCAGGTCATTCCAAGACTTTGATGTTGGAGGAATTTTTTATTCGAATTTTTGTTGACCTTTGCATTAGGTATAAGTTACTTGAGTTTGCGTCGAAATTAAAACTACCCAAATGGTTCCGAATTCCAAAAGTTATTACACCTGGTTGGGGACACACCCATGGAGGTTTTCAATTTTTTTTTCATAGTAACCAGGGTCAGGTCAAATGTCACTTATAGCGGTGTTAAATTTTGCATCAGATAATGGTCTTCTGATTTAGGGTTCTTGGGCAGTCACCAGTAGTAATATCAGTTATGACATATGAACAAGAATAATATATTCCTTGCATACTCAATACATGCATCAATTTATTTTAATGATAACGTAGTTGCTTGGAGGTAATCGGGAGAACAGAATTCGGATGAAATTTTTCGATAAAGTTTCTACTTTTTAATTGTAAGCCTTGAAAGATTAATAAGCAACTACTGATGTTACCGTTTCATTGTGTTAACAAACTTGCTCGTTTTATGAATTTGGACGACTTTAAAATTACAAAGAATTTATTGAATTTTCATTTTGTGTATTTAATAGTTTACTTGCTGGACTGAAAATAAGCAATATGGGCGCAACTAGTGCAAAAATTGAAAAAAGAAAACTTTGTGATGAGTTTTGAGAGATCTATTGATATGTTGTTATCAAAATAGACACACATATTCTGCTTTATGCTTGAACTACAAAGTTTGTTCTAAATTATTTCTCACAGACTTTGGTTTTTTGAGAAAATTACTTAAAAAAACAAGGAGGATAAAAGCCCGCAATAAAATACAGAGGCAAATTTACCCTCGGGTGTGTTTTATTTGAAATCAAGATGAAGTTTGTGAAATCTATTGCTCAAGATTTTGATTTTGGTTGAATTGGTTTTGATCAAGGAAACAAAACTAGAAAAGTTTTTAGAAAAAGTTCTTAGAAAAGTTCTCTTTACAAAAGGGAGCTTGCAGAATTCTGACTCACAATTCTGAAAAAAATTAATATTAGTACAGATAGCGAATTGTTTTTTCTCCACAGGCAACAGGGAAAAATATTACGTATTGTGTATTGACATTCAACGAGTGGAATAGGTCGTACCTCGTAGCTATAAAGCTTCAAATATTATTTTTATACTAACTATATTTGAAGCATTTCTAGTATCAACGGCTGAGGTAGGATATATTATGGTTTCTGGTTGGATGTTAGATGATATCGTTAAGGGTATAAGTGGAAGGTTTTGAAGTAGTTTGTAAATGATGTGGTCTGATTTTACCTAGCTGAATTACGGTTCACGTGCTGAATTATGGTTTAATTACATTGAAATTAATACATACACGAGCTGAAATTTAGGTTGAGAAATGAATAGCCTCATTATGAGCGAAGCTATTTAACTTATCCATTTCTATTCTCCGACGTTACCATCTCCCTTTACCATTTCCCTTTCTTCCTGCCCTTGTAGCTATTCATCTTCTGAGGGTTCTACTTCAATGCAAAAGTTTTTGATTCAAAATATGTGTAAATATATTCGTTTAAAAAAAATTTGTTTTCGAATCAAAAGCAAGACTTTTTATGAACTGAAGTAGCTAGGAAATTGAAAAGGTGCACGTATAATTCAATAAACATAAAAAGTATAAATTGCAGCAATCACCTGTATTCATGACGGTTTCTATACATTTTTTTCGGACTTACAACCAAAAACGCTTTTGTAGTAACTATTACTAGGTATTTTAGGATGGATAATAGTTGATATTGTGATTTCAAAACATAATAAAAACGACATTGCCTTTAATATTATTATTGTTATACTAATTATCACTCTTTCAGTAAATCTGCTATGTATTTAGGTCGGTTAGAACTATTTACAAATATTCTCCTTTGATATTCTGAATAGATTTCAGAAAACATAGAAACTCTAGTTTTATATTTTTTTGGTCCAATTCAAAAAAATTGCAAACAAAGCGTGTGCTCAAAAAGGGAGTGAAATAATATACCGTAATAACTCAAATTGTATCACTGAACTACTATTTGGAACTTTTTTACATTTTATAAGTCATGTATACTACGGTTTGTCTGTGGAGAGTATGCATAAGTAAATATACGTATATGCAACTAAAAGGTTCAGTTACAAAGGACAGGAAAAAATAATTCCCCATACTCTGATTGAGCTACAGAGCCAGGGTACCTAAATTTATTTACTTGAGCATACACGTTGGAGAATGAAGAATTTATCTTTTATTTCGTAGTATGAACTATACGCAACTAATTCAAATTTACAGCGATGTCGTTGTAGAATCTATGTTGCATGCACATTTCTTCGCCAGACTCTGCTTTTTTCGTAGTACATCGGTTTTTTCTGTCTTACTTTCATGTTTTCGAGTGTAGCATGGTACTATGATAGTGTGTTCGCGTTTTCGGCTGCACAAGAGCCACAGAGATATAACTGATACGTTTTAGTTTAAATGCTAGAGCGAATGTGTCTGAGCATCCAATCTTTGGTCAAGATGCGATCTGATAATTTTCTGAACTTTATATAGGATAGTGGCCTTATCTGCTTTTCCTTCTACGAAGAAGTAGGTGAAAATTCAGTGAACGTTTTTGCAGGAGTGTTGTGTTTTGCATTTTGCAAATTCGTTTTTACATATTATAACAAAGTGTCCAAGGCGTATCTTCTAGCTGAAAATTCTCTTCGTTTAATTTGAATTTGAATCTCTTATAGAAAGTTTGTTAAGTTCACATTTAGTGTAATTTATTTTATTCGAGCCCCAAATATTTAGTAATACAGTAATACCTTATCAAGCCTCTTTTAAAACGTAAACAATAGTAGTAGACGGTTTTTAACATTGAGCTGTAAATTAAAAAAATCTCAGTATTAATGTAGACATTTTATTTGGAATCTCGAAAATAAGTTAAAATTTCGCCATACAGTTGATTAAATTCAGAAGTGTCAAGTGTCCAATGTTATTTGAATTCAGAAAGTTTATTATTTTTTAGCTCTTACGACAAAAATCAGTAAGAACATGCACTATGTATGACAATATTTAAATAAGAAGTTTGTACTGATTACAAGATGATGGTGTTGTTGTTAGGGTTTAGTATTTGAAAATAAATTAAATTTGTCTAACAGTTTATGCACGTAGTCAGCAACCTCAGTACTAACTTATCAGTAGTAAGTACCTGTATCCATACATTATTATATTTACAGTTAGCTGATTTTCTTTCGTGGCTCCTTATCGGCTGTTATTATACAGAGATCGTTGTTGGTTGCCATCCCTTGCGTACAAAACGTAAGACAAAGCATACGACAGAAAGGCTAGTTCAAAGAAGCTGACTTGACTTGCTTGACGCTCTTCTTCGATCTCCTTTCGGGAATATTTTCATAGAGAACGATTCCTTTGTCTATATAAAGGAGAGGAAAAGAAGATTTCATACTTTGTTTGGCCGTTTGTGTGTCTGGAGTCTGGAGTAAAAAGTGTGTCACGTTTAGCACTTTACGAATCCACTGTCTATACTATATGCCTGAGTAAACACGGGGATTTAATAGGATTTTTTGAACATCTTTAGAAAACTGGAAACTTTCAACTTTTAAGAGTTCTCAGAAAAATCAATTACGAAGCTACATTATTATCGGGATTGTTACTTCCTTATCTAGGGGCAAATATGTTTCCTTCTTTTTTCTTATTTTGCTTTAAAAAAACACGGTGTATGTGTTTGCATGCGTAAACGATGTATCATTATTATATTATTTGCACTTTGAAGTTTATCGTTAGGTCTTCCCCCAAAAATGTAAAATTTTTAGAGCCAAAATATATCTAAGTTGGAATGGAAAAAATGTCGCCAACGAAATTGAAGGGATCGAAAATGGGGTACAATTATTGATTTACTATGCGTATTCAATTTTTTCTGGAATTATAAGGATAAAAGATAGGACATAGAGAGAACGAGAGAGAAATTATCGCCACTCTTTTATTTTCGTTTCGACAAAATCAATAATGTTGTGCTTAGCTTAAGCCATTAGTAGTCCAAACTTGAATATTTGGCACGATTTCCTATAGAAATTCCTTGGAGATGGAAATGGAATTGGAAATCAGAATCTCGTGTAATCGGGGAGAGAGAGAGACAACGTGAAAGAGCCATAGTCCCATAGTCAGAATGAAAGAGGGGAATGAGGATGTGCAGAAAATGAAAAGTTGGTGTACAAAATTGAAATGAGTGGAAAATGTTGACTGCATCTCCTCTTCGCTCTCTCTAAAATATCTTGCATTTGTCTACATGAACTGAAAGCAAGAGCAGACAAAGGAGGGGGAGACATTTGTGTGTTCTTTCAGTCTGCAGAGGAAGAGAAAACTATGGAATTAGAATTTTGCTTGCCAGCCTACTAAAGAAGTTCAACCGTGATAATTTCTACTCTATCAGATCGTCCTTATCAATTTTCCACGGTTGAAATAAATAAAGCAGAGTGAATTGAACCATGTTGACATTTATTTCTGCTATAAACTACTGTCGCAGTATAGTAGCGTGTGTAGTAAAAATAATGACGATTGACAATTTCTTCTGAAGTGTAAATGAGGTTCGTGGCATTGATTATATAACGACAATAAGTTGTACTTGCAAAAAGGGTTTATAACATACTCTTCAATGTTTTGAGTTAAAAATTACTATTCATAGCATGAATGGATGAGTAAATGTTGAATTTGAATTCGCTTCTGCTGGTGGAATTTAAGAATGTTGAGTAGTATTAGGTATTAAATCTAATTACGTACTAAGTAGTAGGCCTCGGTGCTGGGTTGGTTGTATGAATTTGTGTACTTGTGACCTAAGTGCTCACAAGATTTACACAGCATATCCCATTAATTAAAATGGACAACGCTTACAATACACAGTTAAAAGTTTACAGGGATATTTGCTACAGATAGTATGGTAATAAGTAATACTATGAATGAAGTGACTGACATTAAAAAGCATAAAATATACACATGTATTGTGTATACTCTTTTGGTTCTATACGGCGTATAGAAGAACTTACAAAAGAATTGATATGCCTATGCCACGAAAGCATGTTGTGTGTTTACCTCCTAATAAGGGTTTCGTCTTAGTCTAAAAACAATTCACTGCTTATGCTGAATGTTGCATTTCTATTTGGTCAGAAGCAAAATTCTCTCTCTCTCTCTCTCTCTCGCTCTCTCCATTTCTATATAAAATATCTCTTTTCCTCCCTTTTCTTCCGTCTTTCTCGTTTTCTTACTTTCTGTCGCTCTTTCGCGCTCTCCCTTTCTTCCCCTCTGTTTTACTCTCGCAGTCTGTCTCATTCTTAATCATTTGTCTTTACATTTCTCTTATTCAACCACTCTTGTTGTGTGTAGTCGAAAATCTATTAAGAAGTATAGGTCTAGTTGAAGAGGGAAGTTAAAATTGTCTTTCTTTTATTCTCTCTCTCTCTCTCTCTCTCTCTCTCTCTCTCTCTCTCTCTCGCGATTTGCTATTTCAATTTCGAGTAGGTAGTACATTGTAATTTGAAGAATACATCTATAAAGCTTATGGGAGAAAATGATAACATTGAACATACTATTCACTTAGTTTCGGAGAACTGTATTGTCTTTGGCTTGTGGACCCAACTGACTCCTCTTTTGTTGTCTGTAAAATGGCTGTATTAAATTGCATAGATATGTAATTGCGTATAATATATGCATATTATGCGCTGTATACTATGAGGGTATACCTCCATTTCCATTAAGGAAACTCCAAGCTCAGTCTAATGTAACATGTTATATGCTCATTCCAATCATTTTCGTGATACTATAATATGTACTGCAAACAAGTGCCCTCCGGGAGTCGAAAATAAGTATTATGTACTTAGAAATATGCCATCAGATTACTCAGAAGCGTTTTGGTACAGAATTCCTATTTGACCTTAGGTGACCCCAAAAGCTACACGCCCTGTTCCAGGATTTTTAGAAATCTAAGGAAATCTTGGAATTCAAATTATCCATCGTGTTTTATCCTAGCGAGTTAGGCTTTATTTGTGGAAGTTTTGATGAAACAAAAAATTGATTTTTCGGGCCTGACCTTCTTGGGGTCACAAGTGTGCCTCCTAACCATACTCTTGCGGACCTGAGAACGGTTTTCGACTAAACTCAACAAGCTCTTTATGCTGGTGTCACTAAAAAGCAAAAGGGATTTTTAAAAAAAGGACTACAGCTAAGTGTTCTAAATATCTACATACGATGATATGGATAGAAGTATTTATTCACTAGAAATACAATAATATATTGGTATGACCTTTATCATAATACTATGTTTATTTAATATTAAAGGCAGAATAGGCTTTAAACGCATCCTGAACTTAAATTTCTAAACGGTTTTTGTACAAAAATATGAAGTATTATGGATGGACTTTACACATGATGTAGTAAAAGTTATAGTATAGTAAACTAGAAGCGTTTGAATGGCTATAATGAGGGATATTATCTGTACGTGTCAAACATACATACATAATTATATTTGGCAAGTAAAGTAAAGGAAACATTGAAGCGTTAGTACATGTTATGTTGTGTGGGAGGAACAAAAAATGATTTGTAAGAAACAACAGATGAACAGGCGTGTAGTTAGTATGTATTTATGCAGGAGAAGAATAAGTTTTGCATACATATACTTGTGTTGTTTTGGCTTCAGGTTTGTTACAGCTAGGTTTCCAATTTAATTGTAGAATGTGTCAGGTCTTTGATGATATGATGGGACCGACGGTAGAAATTACATTGAACTATAAACGTACACCAAAGGCACATTATACTCTTTTGCTTATCTATGGTTAGTAGTTAGTAGCGCGAGTAACTCTTCTTCCCTCCTAACATTACTTATCTATGAAAAAGAAAGAAAGAGAGAGAGAGAGAACAAAACAGGGCAGACAGGCGAGCATCATCTCATGAATCTATGATAAATGTGTTTGACGGCTCGGTCTGTGTATTATTAATTAGGGAACCGTTCTACTTTTGTACTATCTATCCATCTATCAGTTTTACAGCATGAGAGTGAGGGAAGGCTGTGTATATAGTACGAGAAAAATATCCATAGTCACTGTTATTGTTTCTCTACTTGGTTGAAAAATTTCAAATTAATTATTCATTTGGAAACGTCGCGCTTTAACTTGTGCGAGAGCATATGCAATTTAATGACCAAGTTTACGTCACACACCTCACTGTTGACTTATGTGTCAACACCTTAAAAATTTAATCTAGCATGTAAGTAAGGCACGGGTGGCAATGGCTATAGATTTCAGCATGGAAATGTTTGGTGTTTTTGGAACTTAGTTTCTGTTATTACAAAAAATTTTGTCCCAAAACCAATAAATCTGGTTTTTTCTTGTAAGGAAACAATTATTATTACTTTCAAACTGCTCGAGGCTCTAGTTTTCTGTTAATAGTTTTGAAATGTTACAAAAATGATTGTTTATAGGTACTACACATACCTATTCACTATCGTATTCATAATTAATAGCTTCAAAAAAAGGAAGATTTGTCGTTACTTTGCTCTATTGAAAAGCAGCACTTACAGAAAGTATTAGGCTATTATTATTATTGCTCCTTATGTAACAGGTTACGACATCACTTTGATGCTTTTTTGCTTGTAAAAACAACCTTATATTTTTTGACTCTATGACTTTTATGCATACCTTTTTTCAAAAGAACCAGTGCAATGTGCCATATTTTATCAGTATTAGGACATGTATGCATACCTAAAAGTATGTGTGCACAGTACACAACTGCCCGACAAAAAGACAATATGCACAAGCCTACACACGAAACGTAAACGTATAGAGGAAATGTTGGAAAAGGAATTCCCGTCAAGTCATGTTTAAAGTAGCTTTATTCATGTCTAACGAGAGCAGGTTTGAGAAAGTCGTTTGTACTGTGCATGTATGCATCATCCATGGCGAGGGAAAGGTCGGTCACCAAACTCACGTTACCTTCCGCTTCCAAGAAATCTTCGACTCGTTTCAGTTTTCCAGCATAAGACTAACTTTTAGCACTGTTAGAGCTGTATAGTGCCTAGATACAAATAATTTTGCACATCGTGTTGTGTGCGCGTATCTATTGAGCATTTACAAAAGTATCTATATATGCAATTCACTATAGTTTTTCGTTCCCACTCCGTCCCCCTTTCTACCTCTATAAACAGAATAACAATATGACGATGATAGTTATGCTTCCAAGTTCGATCATCTTTTCCTATGTAGGACGACAAACTAAGAACATCGAGATGCCCAAAGATGTATTCGATAGAATGATAGAGTTTGGATTTTTAAACTAGAGACAGTTTACTGAAGTTGTTGAAAAATATAAGGAGCTGCAAATCGGAAATTTGACTAAATGTTGTGGGTAAAAGCACTTCAAATGCCAAAGGTTGTGTCCTTACATATACACGTATTCACATTTTGTTCTTATAGAGGTCAATGCGTCTGACATTGTCGTTGACCGGTGGTATATTTTTTTCTTTTATTCTTTTACTGTTGTGTAGATGATGTACAACGATATTTATGCAGTAAATGTAAGGAAATAGGATGCTATTCATGTTGTTAACTTTGAAAGACTTTAGTGTTTTATAATAAAAATATACATACGTACAGTAGTATTCAGTATACAGTAGTAGAGATTTACAAGAGTGCGCAATAAACAATAAAACAAAGACTGTATCAATAATAACAACCATTGATTACAAATTCGGACAGCGAGAAGGGGAAAATGTCCAAGTATTCTGTTATTTTACCGTAACTATTATATGTTGTCGTTCCTCAACAATTTGAAATTTTCCGACACGAAAATTTATTTTCAATAGAAAGCACGTTCAAAAGGGATTGGTGAAGCTAGCTGTTATTACATCAATTTGAGAAAAGGGTTTAGCTTGGAATACATGAAAATAACGTAGATACAAGAGTAAGTGATAGAATCAGCTCTAAAGAGTAAGGTGAACTCACAGAAATTTATAAACTCATATGTGTATATAGTGTATATGTATGGCAATACGTGCGTAATCGTAGAAAAGTACATTTGAGCTTCTAGTGTGGTACTAGTTTTATACTTTTATGTCTCGCTCGACCGTTTTTAAGGGACGTTCTTGCCAGAGTCCAGCTTTACACACGATGCACTATAGGAAGTTTCGGATAAGGCTACATTTAATGCTTCTGGAAAATTTAAGATGGGAGATGGGTGAAATAGAGAGAGTGTATGCGAGAATGAAGGACCGTGTACTGTTTTGAATTTTGTTGAGGTCTAATAACTCGCAAAACTTTATTTTTCTCGTGGTATTCTAACCTTTTTGATTGATATTTTGTATGCTTTCAGATTCCAACATGAAAAAAGAAAAAATTGGGTCAAAAAACATATCTTCCTCTGAATGGATTTTATTGGAGTGAGTACTTTATCTATATTTGGTTCCATTAATAGTGAATGGTTATTGTGCAAAACACAATAGAATTTAATCAGTAATGTGTGTAAAACTTTTATTTCAATTTAAATTTTCAGAACGCTTGACTGCCGAAATAATCGCCCGTTGCACACAGGGCCATTTTTAACAGTGCAACGAAGACGTAGACGCCGAAAGTATGTTCGAACCTATTTATTTAAGGATCCAACCTTAATTGATGACCTATCCGTTCATCAAACAAATTTCGTCCTCGATCGAATCGATAACTGGGAATTTAACGCTTTTATACTCGATAATGTGACGGGAGGTTCGTGTTTAATCATTTTTTTATCACTTTTATTCTACGTGTCTTACAAAGTTCCATCATCAAATTTAAAAATTTCAGAATTGGTAATGCATAAAATGTTCTATGTGTGAAAATAAGATAGAGACCTTTGTTATAGGGACCTTCAAAATTCATAATCGTAGATATTCCATGATTATCATTAGATTTTTATTTTAAAGTTTGATTGACTTATTTTAAACTATTATCTTGTCTGTAATGACCACCATACTTCATATAGTACAGACATAAGAATACATCATGTCTATGGTCTATAGATAAGTATAGGTACATATACAATGCACATTACACAAAAGACTAGACAAATCCGTTTATTTTAGTCTAAAGTTTGTGATATTACTTATTCATCATAATCGCATGAACTATTTATCTATTTACTCCACAATTTTACAGACTCCCATGCATTTGTCGTACATACATGCATGTTTATTATTTATTTACATAATACATATGCAATGCAAGGGAGAGATAAAAACCTTTGGAAACTCGTGTTTATTTTTTCTCTAGTGTATAAGAGTAGGTTGTTTGTTTACATTTTGTAAATTTGAATAACTAATTTATGGTAAATTACCATTCTAATGTAGTATAATTTATTTTTGGGCTTTTGTTATTATTATTATTATTATTTTGTTATGAAAATAATCGTAATAATAATACTGTCATCATACCACAACATGAACATACGTAAAGGATGTAATCAGTAAGAGAAAATGTATTTATGTGTGCTAAAATTTCATTTTATGACTGCGCGAGTCACAATCCATAAGTTGCGTATAAGCTCTTATATGGAGTTTACAAATAAGCTAATATGTATTATAATTTTTATTATCAACATCAGCATCCATCAATGTTTTCGATAAATAGTAATTGTTCATATTTTAGCCAGAAATAGCATTCAACTATTCAATTATTGGCAGACATGCAAAGAATGAGCCAACTACACATTACATATCATTTTTAGCATGAATTTACTGTACTGAAATAACCTGGTTTTAGCTGAAATTCAACTGTTGAATGTTGAATGCTATGCATCTACACATAATGGGCATTGTGTTTAAGATTTACAACGTTGTAATTAAATGAAGTAGATGCACTCTAACTATGATAATAATGAAAATAGTAAACAAATCATCATAATATTCTGTTATTGACCTATGCCCATGAATACAAAGAAGGGACAAATATTATTATGGAGTAGGAAGGAAGCGAATTGTTTATTCATTACGGAAAGTCTGCCCAACGTTGACTCTAGATTCTATATAATATTATAGATGTGAAGAACGCATTTTTTGTTCTTGTCTTTTTTATAATCATTGTAAAACAATATTTTTGCAACTTACATATCTATAGTGACTGTTGCAGTCTATGTATAATGTGCACTATGCATATGTAATGTGTATGTATGCAGAATTCACAAAGCTAGGAATTAGTAACTTACAGTAGGTTATCTACTATTGCGTCGTAATTCAGTGGTCATCATTATCATTATTACCAAATATCCCGTTCGACATGAATTATTCCTTCAAGATTAAACCGTATATTCTTATGAGGGAAATGTACTAGAAAAAATTATAATGTCATATATTACCCATAGAATATGTTATGGCAAGACAAAATTAAAATTTGATTTTGAACATAATGTGAAAATTGTACATGTGTTTCTTTTTAATTTCTAGGGAGGCCCTTACCAACTCTTTGTGTTCACCTATTTAAATCTTATGGACTACTACAACATTTTAACTTAGATCCTGTGATTGTATGGAAACTATTTTCCATTATAGAAGATGGTTACCATTGGCGAAATCCATGTATGTTTAAAAATTATTGTTCTCACCTTAAATAATCGTTCAAAGGCTTAAATGACATGTGAAATAAACTGTTTCAACATTTCAAAACAGCAGTACATACTCGGCGTTAAAATAATCGACTGATGTTTTTACAGACCACAACGGCGTCCACGCTGCTGACGTAACTCAAGCGATGCACTGTTTCCTCCAGGAGAGCATAATTTTAAGTAAACTGACTCCGCTTGAAATTTTCTCCGCTATTGTTGCTGCCGTAGTTCACGACCTTGATCACCCGGGTGTTAATCAACCATTTCTCATAGCAACCTCAAATCATTTAGCCGCCTTATATAAGGTAAGCTTTGTTAAATTCCTAAAAAGTATATTGGAGAACCTGCATCAAAATTTCCCACATTATTCTGCCAAATTTCAAATAATTTGGATCGAGATTTGAATCAATATCTTTTGTTCATTCAAAAGGTTTAACGTTCAATCAAAATTATACTGATATACCCTGTAATAGACTTATAAAGAAAATATTTGCAACACATCGATCGAAATGATTATAGATTTGAACCTCAACGTAATTAGTTATTATCGCCAACAGCCATATTAATGGTTTAATAGACTGACAGTTAGGCGGTCACACAACTTTGTATGGACACTATCTATATTATATGGTCTCGTATCGTGGGAAATGCTTTTCATAAACTCACAACTTGGGTGTATGTACAGCGATAAAACTTAATACCTTACAAATGAATCACATTCATAATATAATATATGAGGTAGGTAGGGGTTATTACTTAAAAAACTAAAGTTGAATCTAGTTCACAGTATAGGGCGCATACACTGTGCATGTACGCAACATACATGCATAAGTAAATGGACACGTAGCTCATTTAATATAATACAAGTACATTGTATGTAATATTATAATTACACAGTTTTTATATTTCATATATCCTCCAAATAAATCCGTCTACTGATGTTTATTTCCAGTGATCTTTAGAGCCGTGTATTTGAATTAACCATTTGATTTACCAGCCTAAAGTAGTATATTATTACAAAAATACGCAACATACGTGCCCATAAATTCTGTACAAAAACTAATGCATATACTTAATTGAGTAATGCTTTCTCCTGAAGCATAAGCAGAACTACAGTATTGAGTATATAGGCCAACGGTGAGAGAATGGTTATAGAAGAAGCAGTGCGAAATATATGTAATATATCTATAGTATTCCTTCATGTATAGAATAACAGCGTGCTCCAACTTTAAGTTCTTCTCCGTTCATGACCCTTTCTGTTCCTTGCACGTGGATTCCAATTCCAATGACGTAATTTTGGCTCAGTTTGGGCATTCCTACTTCTTGTTCCCGTTCCTGCTGCTTCTGGCTCTCTCTCTCTCTCTCTCTCTCTCTTTCTTTCTCCTTCACAGTCTCTTACTCTTCTCCGTTTCTGGTCGTACTCTCTTTATCTCTCTTGACTCCTCTCTGGTTAAAATCTTTCCAGGCTCCTCGATCCAAAATCCGCATACTTACTAACTTACTCGTCGCTGCAAGAGAGTTGTATAATATCTTTTCTGTATCCATCTATGTATAGTACATACTATACACTATATACTATGGCTAAATGCATAACTTCTAGTCTAGTCTATATCCTCAAATTTTCGAGCATCGTTTTCTTTTTCCGTGTATAATATGAGTCTCCTTTTTTATGCATCTCTGTTTTCCTGACATACATAGGGTAGGGTAATGCCCTCATGGTCTCTCATATCATTCAATCAATCAATTTACCCTGGTTTAGTTGTATAGTAGTAACAGTAACATTAGTTTTTTTCCGACGATACTCATGCTAAATATCATTACTTGCTTTCCTTCTTGTAAGTAATAAATATGTGTGGGAGATATCTGTCTAGTAGCAGCCCTGTTACAAACAAAAGGTTAATGTGTAATAGTATTTGTGTGCCGTGTGTGGAGTATAAAAGTATTACGAGGATACATTGACAACTCTGTTAGATGTTCAACTCAAATGGAACGCAAACTGATGGTGATACATCGGCACGATAAAGTTTCCTTTTGTTGGCAAAGATATCATAATACATAATACTATTTGTTAGTGAGTAATCGTTGATACTTCGATGTGGGTTGGCATCCTTGGTGGATCTGCATGTACTGGATTATTATATTTAGCTATCTTTACGGGACAAAGAAGGTATTTGCAGTGCGTGTCTTCTGGAGACTTGAAAATCATATAATATGTTTTGGCAGTGCTGTCGTATGCAGAAAATAAAAATAAAACACTTACTGCAAGAGGGTGAGGTAAGGATTAGTACACTACAGCTAACCGTTTGACTTCTTTGACCTTTGCAGGTCAAAGAAGTCTCATACAAGCAGTTTTGTAATAATAAAAGTAGAACACAGTTTGCACGGTATTTTCGAAAAGTTTGTAGTGTTCAATACTTCTCACTACTTTATAAATTTTAGTTTTTGTATCGCTGTCTCTTGTTTCGCAGCATCCAGAATACATCCACTGTTGAGCCCCTTTAAAGAGAACGTAAAGATGACCGTTTATATTACATAATTTGCATGACCAATACCCATTTTATCTTTCTCTCTTGCATGATAATATTGCATTTACTTTCTACCTCGCATCTACCACCCTTTATAAAATATGGTTTGAGCTCCTTCCGTTTTACCACTTTTTGCTCTACATGCTTTAATTGTACTTTTGAAAGGAGAGGAAGATGGAAAGGTATATAAAATACATAAATAGACTACGCGGTTATGGATTCTCATTCTACCAGGGGTTTTAATATGTAGAATGTAGATAGTCATAGCATTATTGTAGAAATACATAACTCATAACTTGATGATTTTTTTTGTATCGCCATCGTATCGACCTTATCGTCATCACTGCATGAACACGAATAATATATGTAGTGTATCTCCTTATTAATATGATTATTATATCATAGTTATAAACCTGCTTCCCTTATTACTCTTACTACATTTTCTCATACTTATACAGACCCATTAATTTGAATAAAACTATTTTTTCTATTATTTGCCTATATTGCATTAATGGTAATACACGTACTATGCGAAGTATGTTTACTCGATTTGTATGTAGTATTGTATACCATGATATATCAGCAGGTAAAAGGGGGTTTTCTCCAGTTTTTTCATTTACTTGTGTATTCGATGAGAGCAGTTTCATACAAAGTATGCTTTGTTCTCGAGGGATTTGCGAACAAAGTAGTATCATTATACATGTTGCAAAAATATATTAAAAGGTTTTATAGTAGTGTACGTAAGTATGTATATGTACAACGTACAGTGTGGTAGAATATAAGGCTGTATATTTGCTGAAGAAGTGAATTGTCATGAGCAATTACCTAAAAGTTTTAAATAGGACCCGGTGGAAAATTTGCCAGACAACAAAGAATCTCTAGATAATCATTTAGAATTTAGAATGAGAAGAAACTAATATCTGCAATCTACTATAATTTGAATGATTACCAGGAAAAATGGGCAAATATAAAGTAAGTATAGGGAGTTTCTTTTAACTTTCACAAACTCACGAGTTGCTATAATATATTTCACAATGAGTACGACTGTTCTCAATCTTACGCTTTAGTTTGGTGTTGCTTTATTCAGGATCTTGAGCATTCATACGACAATGATAACAATTTTAGCGATGAAGAAAATATATACAATTCGTATAATACATAGTTTAGTTTGCGTAAAGTCATAGGAAACAACCTGCACGATTGTTACAGAGTAAATGCTCTTGACTTATGTATGTAACACATTAAATACATTTAAAAGATAAACAAACCAAAGTTGTGAATTTATGTAACTATATTGGATATAATCTAGAAATTCTTGTGTACCATTGAAAACTATCAATTCACAAGAACAAAAAGATATCTTATACAATATAGTATTATGACATATTAGGTATCTTGTAAATGTTCTTGAATACTATATATACTAGATATATATGTATTGATAAATTTTGTACCATAAGCCATAATTTATGCTATGAACTATAATATAGAAGTGACCGATGCATTCATTAATCTATCTTTTTGTTTGTTTTTTTAGAATTCTTCTGTGTTGGAAAATCACCACTGGCGTTCAGGTAACTACCATTTTCCTTATTTAGTAAATTATATTTTCTCCATTTTATGGCTGCAAGTAAAATTTTGCAGTTTACAATCAATCTTCCTGTGTTTTGAGTACAAACATAAACTCAACGTTTATAAATTTTACATCCTTCAACGCACTGAAAATTTACTTCGGGGTGTTTGTTTCAGCTATGGGATGCTTAAATGAAAGTGGAGTGAGCAGTCTTTTGGGGCCTGAACGAGTGAACGAGGTGGAAGAACAAATTCGGTCTCTCGTTTTGGCTACAGACATCACGCGTCAGTCTGAGTTCATCACACAACTAAAGGTATGTTGTTAGTACCAATATGTTCCTTGTGTATATTGTACATGTGTACATGTATTCTAACCAACAGCGTCTCTCATTTCTCATTGTACATTTTAGATATATATATATATATATATATGAATGTAATAATTAGTCGAGAGACTTGGCAGAGGGATATATTTATTAATGGAGCGCGTTATTAGTTGCTAGTTGAACATTTGACATTTGCCAAGGGATTAAACAGCAATTTCATGTCAAAACACAGAAGACACATTTTCTAATATAGTATAGTGTATATATATATATGTTTTTGTTGTCGAATCTAAATATACATAATACATATATATTAACAAGGAATACTGTGTATTTCAACGACACTGGCTAGACCATAATATTATACATATTTACAGTAATACAGAGCAGTAATACTCATCGCCACCTCAATACTAGTTTATCAAATGGGACATTTAAATGTTGTTTTTCATGTTATTGTAATTGTAAGCAAATTCTAAATAATTATACGAAAGTCTGAAGGCTTTAAATAGATATTTAGCACTACTTTTTACCTCGGGCTTTATTATTTAAATTGCATTATTTTAATGCTTTCATTTGAAAGCCTTAACCATACACCATTAATGTTAGTCTCAATATAGCATTTACTGACAGCCTAAAGGACTATAATGGAATTTACTAATTTTAGGTGCTAATGGAAGTTGAAGATGCTTTTTTCATATTATAAGATCCATTTTGCACATTCTATTATGAGCTATTTATTATTTATCCGTCATTGGGAGGAGAAAAGCGTTTGAACAGGTGACTATTATGCATCAAACTCTAAGCTGAATAGGTTTGAGCAACACTGGTGAAAAAATAGTTCTTTTTGATTATTTGTATACTATGGGTTAAAATTAGTCTATTTGAACAAAGTCTCTAGTGTCTCGATAGGAAAGTCTATTTATTACAATTTTATTTTCTCATCTCATTTCGCCATTTTCATACACCCCGTAAAGTACACTATGTTAGTTATAACTTTGACCCGTAGAATACAAAACATTTTGAAAAAGTCAAAAAAAATTCATTTGTTCATTCCAACCGCTTAAAGATATTTGGCTGAGAGCTTCGTAAATAAAACCTAAAATGGTTTTTGTTAAAAATTGCAATTAGCATTGTAATTACTCGAAGAATCGCTCTTATAACTAATTCTTATTTGTTATAAAACGTAGGAAGCTGTACGTCAGTTATTTAACCCAGTAAAAAGTTGTCATCTGTAATACATACAGCAGGATTTGTGATTTCCCTTTGTATTAAGCACAATGGAAAGAGTCATTTGCTTCTTTTAGGCGTTGGATTGGAACATTTTAGTGACATTAAAAACTAAGAACAGGTGCATTCAGGGCTGGCTGAATTTTGGCTCCCAAATTTTACTGCATACTTTCAGATGTATAATGATGAATGATATAGCAACAACTATACAAAATATGTACATATTCTGAAGAGCTCGTATTATATAATGTATCACATATACGATGGCTTTCAAAAATGATGTCACACACAACGGAAGCTAGAGGCATTATGACCGAATTTATGTTGTAAATTAGGACCTTGCTTTAATGCACACATTTGTACACATGTTTCTGAGTTAACGTGTCTATGTTTCGTTGACACATGAGATCAAAGTTATCTGTTAAAATCTGCCGTAATATAATCCTCAAGTTATGCCCATTGGACAATATACATCATGGAGTAAAAATTACTATCATACATGATACTGTGGATGAGCAAGAGCGTATGTATATAGTTGCAATATAAGTGTAAAGAGACATTTCGAGAAGTTCTTGTGTGTAAGTATGTGTGTTGTTTTCACTTCATAAAATTAGCACATGCATGAGACAATAGGTATTACTTATAACATCACACACATTCTTATACATATGCCCACATACATACATACACGAGAAATTACAACATGGATCTAGGGATTTAATATGAGAGAGTGGGGTCTGTATTACTTTGGTCTGTCTAGTAATATTAACTACTTTATGAACAAGTTTTATACTGTATAGTACGTGTATATATTATGTCTAGATGTTGGTAGTCTAATGATAATAATTGGCCTTGTCTGTTCCTTTCTTCTAGAATTACTTGGACACGGGAACCCTAATAATGGTACGTCATTTTACTCTATTGATATAGGACGATAAGTCAGATCAGTCTCATTATTAACAGCGTTTTTCTACCCTTAGTTTGAAAATTAAAACATAAGTCAATGATTATGCCAAAAATAATATTATTATAACCACAGCATATTATAGATTGTTGTAGAATTCTAAAAACACAAAAGAATTATTTTAAACTTTAAACACATTGTAAATTTATAAAATTTCCAGGATGATCCGGCAGTTAGGCATTTTGTTCTTCAGATTGCACTCAAGTGCGCAGATATTAGTAATCCATGTCGACCCTGGGACATTAGTCGGAAATGGTATATTGATATACATACAATATAATAACAATATAACGGCACACCCATTACTTTTTATAAAGTATTCCAAAATAGTGCATCATACATAATATAAAGTGTAAAACTGCATGACAAAACTGTTTTTGTTCTCTTGCATAATATATACATAGCTACCATTACCATACTATA
The DNA here is from genome assembly GCA_034698285.1 of Sminthurinus bimaculatus. Lineage (NCBI taxonomy): Eukaryota > Metazoa > Arthropoda > Collembola > Symphypleona > Katiannidae > Sminthurinus > Sminthurinus bimaculatus. Next base: position 72 of record JAQIVE010002738.1, on the reverse strand, counting down.
CATAATAATCCTATATAATAAAATATGTTGTACAAGTCATTCATTGTCTTTCAATTTCGTAGGAGTATGAAG
>JAQIVE010002737.1:0-18854 GCA_034698285.1 Sminthurinus bimaculatus | reverse complement strand
CAATGTGCATTTCAACGACCTGCTCCATGGGTCTGGTTAGTTCTTGCAAGAAAATATCTAAACATAACGCTAAATTTTTTAATCACATCTGCATATAAATAATTTCAACAAATTTTATTTTGAAATGAAAGAGAAAATTGTGGAATACAGTATACATCGTGTGTAACTCACTATCCGCTTTCTCTTTACAGATAGTGCATCAGTTGCCGTTCCGCATAGTGTTCGAACTGATCCGAAATTATTCAAGGATGATGTAGATATTCGCTTCTCACGCACTTTAAACTCATGCAAAGTCCCACAAATACGCTATGCAACGCCAAAGCGTCTTTTGGAACGCTTAACCGATCTTCGATTCTTATCGATAGGTCTGGTATTTATTTTATCTTCAGTATTCAGCATAGTTTATAAACTCTGATTTAAAAAATGACATTGTACATCTGATGAGCTATAGCTGAGTTTGTTCTTCCTTCTTTTTTTATTTCATAACAGACTTCCTCAATACATTCCTTTTAACTTATCGTGTCTTTACTGACTCTGTGACTGTTCTCGAAGCACTGAAAAAGGTGTACTACTGTGCAGAACCGCTGGATTCACTAGGCGACAAGTAAGATTAAGATTCCTATACTATAGTATGTCTCCAGACTTAAAATCCATCCGGACAACAATGTATACTCAATTTTGAACTTTTTTTATAGTGTTGACGGTATTGTAAAAGAGGAAGACGCCATCAGGGTTGAGGGCTATAGACGAATTAGCACCGCCTCTTCCGTATCGGGATATGGAACTGAGAGCGAGCAAGCAAGTCATTTTTACGATAAAGGTCAGTGTGTAACATGTAACGTGAGTCTATAGAATTATATATTAAAGTCCAGAAATAGAATACGTGGAAGTAACTACCAAACCAATAATAATATAATCCAAGTAACTGTGAGTAAACACGATTCTGTTCTACATCTTTTGCAGGTCCTCATTGGCGTTGGAGTTTTAGAAAAAGTAAGTTTCGAGGGAAGACTAACGTAGTCTTCCCTCATAGTTTATTCGTTATCTAATATTCGTTCTTGTATGTATACATAAATACATTTTTTATACATTGTCCAACTGATGACATATTAGTATGTCGTGTTACAAAAATTTGATACCTTGGAATTTTTGTGTATTCGAAATACGAGTAGTGGAAGAGGAAGTAAAAAACTGCCATTTGATGCCCGGAAGTCCAGACGAGGTAACGATACCCTTGTTTTTCTATAATAAAATAAATAAGTAACTTGAATTCGTTGAGAATGAACGCTAAATATCGATATTCATGAAAGTTTTCAATGAATTTTTATTTACATAGAATCGTTCGGGTAGAAAGAAGAGCGTTACTCTGCAAGGTACATGAATTTAATATGTTCAGACGCAACAATGAAGATGTTTTTTGTCATGTAGCATTTATAAGCATTTAATATATTCCCTTCTCTCTCTCTCTCTCTCTCTCTTTACAGTTCCTGCTGCTGCAGGCTGTTCCTCAAGTAGTGAAACTCTGACTGAGCAAGTAAGCATTAAAACAACAGTTATGTTTATGCCGTTTATAGAAAATCGTAATTTTCAAAGCAAACTTTGAACTTTGTAATAAATAATAATAATAATAATATGTACAGTAGAATCAGAGAAAGCAATTATGTCTGCATATTTCTAGAATGCTCCAAGGAAACAAAGACATTCAAGTGTGAATTCCTCATCCGACGCATCCGAATCTGAGGAAGAGGGAGTACAAAGTGCTGCCGCACCAAATATCACCAATTGTAAGCAAGAACAAGACAAAGCAAACAAAGTCAAAAATTTAATAATTTCACCTTTTGTTTGAGTTGTATATCCTACTACTTATGGATGGAATGTCCCTTTAATTTTCAAGTATCATCACGTACCTATCTATTATATATTATATAACTATATAAAATATACCTATACATATCAGCAGCTCTTTCACCATCACCACTAAAAAAATCGATGGAACTCTCATGATGTACGACTTTTCTCTCTCAAAAACTGCTACTACCTACGACCACGACATAGACTGCATGCTCTCTCACCCATTTTTTCAAAGTTATTGCAACAAACATATACAGTACACACTCCCCATTGGAATGTAAAGTGTTTCTTTAACCTTTATTATTATTATTATTATTATTATTGTACTTATTTTTCCATCCTATCATCATTACAGTAGAGTAGACTAGTATTAGTTTTATTATTTGTTGTGTATGTAAATGTAACATTCATGTGTTAATAAATGAATCCGTCACGGTCTGTAGTTAGGTATAGACTTTTGGTGAATGTTTGTATTTGTACTGTCGTATATAGTATGTATACATACATTCTGTATAATATGTAATATATTATTTTTTTAAAACGAATTCAAAAATGAAATAGTATTTGAAATCATCAATAAAAGGTTAATAAACTTGATTGATGATTTGGAGCAAGGATTAAAAATACCTTTAGCAACGAAAACGTATTGTTATTAAAATGTACCTTTTCCTAAAAAAATTACATATAAAGCGCCAACACAAATGCGGAAGGCGTCTTCAACCTCTATTTACGCTTCAATTCTCCAGCGTCGAGCCTCCAAGCAACGGCCGAGCTACGTGGAATCCGAAATGGGAGCAAGCTCGACTCCACGCTCCAGCTTCCAAACGCATGGATCTGAATCCCCGCAAATGAGTAGCAAGGCAGGCGTTGTTGTGACAAGCTCAAGACAATCGCAGCGGTATGGAGAAACCATTTTTATTCTTATGTCTATTGTTTTTCGTAGTAACAACTAAGCTATAGCTATATATATTATAAAACTAAATTATAATAATTATTTATTTATGTGGTTTCCAGGCGTTCTTCTAGCGCCAGTGCAGCAGCCGCTTTTGCGGTAATAAATTGTTTTTTTTTCATCATTTTGGAATTCAAAATATGAATACAACACAAGTAGTAAGCATAATATGACATTAGCATTGTAAAAGTATCAAAGTAAAGTCAACAACTTTGTTGCTACTATTGTATAAATTCTAGATCGCGACTGCCGGCTCTACAAATTCAAGGCTTCCGGGACAGACGGAAGTTGTTGTTCCTGAAAACGAAGAACTGAAATTCGTGAGACCGAGGAAGGAGTCGGTACTTTCTAGCGCAGCCACTATGAGAGTTCTTAGTGTAAGTTTCTGGGTTTTTGATGCTTTCCCAATTTTAAACATTCTTTTGTCCACTAAACGTTTAGTTTTATTTTACATAACAAGCAAAAGTTTTTAAATTGAGAATTTAGATGGAAATACATAATATAATTGTGAATGTATCTTAAATCTGCATATGTAACAGGTCTTGAGACACTGGGTTGCTAAGCATTCCCAAGATTTTGAGGACGTGAAGTTGCGAAATCTGACAGTTTCCTTCCTAGAAGACATTCTTTGTTCACCTGCCCTTCTTCCCGCAGAAAATAAAGCTGCTTCTCAATTACTTAGACTTCTTACAAAGGATGAAGTCAAGAAGATAGATTTGAATATCTTATTAGCACACACACAGGTACTTTCACCAAGTACTTTCACCGCGATTCTATGATATCTCAAGTAACATTGTATTATATTAGGTTCCACATTACTTGGGAATTCCATTAAGATTTCTAACTTTTACAATATTTTTGGTATTAATTACACATCTTGCTTTTTGCACATGTTATTTATTTTAGAGCACGGAAACTATAGAAAGTTTATCAGCACTAGAAATAGCCGAGCAGATGACATATTTAGACCATCAAATTTTTGTCTCCATACGATCAGAAGAATTTTTAGGACAAGCATGGACAAAAGAGAATAAGGAACAACGAGCCCCAAATATCTGTGGAATGACCCGCCGTTTTAATGATGTTAGCCGGCTTGTCGTTTCCGAAATTATGAGACGTCCAACTCAAGCCTCTCGACTTCAGGCAATGGAGAAATGGGTCGCTGTTGGAGATATTTGTAGAGTCCTACATAACTTTAATGGAGTTCTTCAAATTTGTGCTGCCTTTACCAATTCTGCGGTGTTTCGCTTAAAAAAGACGAATGATAAACTATCAAAGACTGTAAGTTTTCATTGCATAATAATTATAATACGATGTTGACAGAAATACTTCTTTATCATAATATTCATTTAACACTCTAAAATAACTTATAACGTAGACAAAAGGAACGCTTGACCGCCTCCATAGTCTCGTAGGCGGAGACGGAAGATTTAGAGGGTTAAGGGACGCTCTTCATCGTGTCGACCCGCCGGGCATTCCATACTTGGGAATGTATCTGAGTGATTTGACTTTTATAGAGGGTATATACGACATGCATAATATTAAAATCATACATAAACTCTATTTTATTTTACTACATTATAATATGGGTCAACCCGATGGCAATGTAAGCTCGTGTAAATGTAAATAATACCATGGATACTGCCATTACCCCCTGTATTAATTATTTACATTTACACAAGAATTTACATTTACACGAGCTTACACTGCCATCGGGTTGACCCCTAATATGTAGTATGCAATATGTATGATAATATGTAATATGTATGTCATATGTATTTTTTTTAATGTGATAATACGTACAGAGGGAACCCCAAATTTTACTCCGGAAGGCTTGCTAAAGTAAGTAAAATTTATGACCCAGATTTGCAAAAAAATCAACTTGCAGTCATTTATTTAAAATTCACTAGCTGCTTATCGTCCCCGCAAGTGTAAAAAATTGTAAAAACCTATTTTTTTCTGAATTTCTAGCTTTGCCAAGATGCGAATGGTTGCTCACGTAAGTATTAGATTAGTCTCAGATCTCAGATATACTTGCATACCAGTACATGTTGTGTATTAATATTATTGCCAATAAATTTTTTACCCCTTATTTCGATAATGCATCTGTTTTTGAAATTCTTTGAAACTTCGGTGAGATAACCAGAGTAAAATTTTTTGTAATTTTTTTCAAATATAGGTCATTCGAGAAATTAGACAGTAAGTAAAAAAAATTCAGATTATAATACTCCAATAATTATTATTAATTATAAATTATTATTATTCGACTATTTCAAACTTGAAAGTCAATTCATATTCAACTGAATTATTCCTTTTCTTTTTCTAATCTTTTTTTAAATCGTCTATAGTTTCCAACAAACACCGTACAAGATTGAGTATCAAGTCCGTGCTGCTAATTACTTAAGAGATTCTTCGCTTTTACTTGACGACGATCAGTTGTATAAGTTAAGCTTAAATATTGAACCAAAACAGGGCCGTTTGAACAGTACTAGCTAATAGTAATGTTAGTAATAATAATTATAATAATAATAGGATAAACTTCGTTTACAAAATGACAAACAAAGAAACAATCAAACCAATATTGTAAGGCTATAATATTTAATACAGAACAGTGTACAAAACATATTATATGGAAAAGGAGGAAGAAAAAAACAGAGTTATCGTGAAAACCTTAATAAATAGTTTGAGGTATTATAATATAACATATGGTCATGATTATGATAGGGTAGAGAAAGTATGTATATGTTGTGTTGTTTTAACTTAGTTTTTGGGTTTTGGGAACTTTAAATTATAATAGCTCTAGCTATATATGCCTACTGTAGGTAGCAACCAACTTAAAACTAATATAAAATAATTATAATTATATAACTACACTGAGCTCCCTATGCTATATAAATATATATATTACTGAATACTACCATGTGCATATAGATGGGTCAGGAAACCCTTGGTCACTTGTGATGATGTTATTCCTTTTTTTAATAAAAGAAAAAACGTAACATGATTTTAAGATAAACTGAAATTTCAAAACTCCAGGTCAATAAATCAACACTGTATCGTAATGTGTTACTTAAATGTTATATGTTACACATAATAGCTTGAGATTTACAATACTATGTAACTTGTAGTAAAAAAAGTGATCAAGAAATCCAATTTTAGATTTTACAAATAATATTTCCATCATTTTAGTTTCACGAGACGCACATTTAAAAGTATTATGATAAAAACTGATTATCTAATTGTTGGATACTAAATAATATATTGTAGTCTTAAAAATTATTATGAGATGTTTAATATCATTATAAAAAATGATATGCATACCGACAAAGTATTAAGCCACGCATGTTTAATATACACCTATATGTAAGTATACATGCTACTGTATGTACTGTATTGATAGGAAACCCAAAACCTTAACCACTGGAAAAATGAATCTCGTTCATTGTTCATTAAATAGTACGACTTATAATAGTTAGAAACATTGATTTATCGTGTTAAATATATTAAAGTTATTACTCCATGCAACATTGAATTATTTTTATGAAAAAATGTTTAAAAGATCGAAAGGCGTCGATCACGATTGTAATAATAATCATAAATTGTCATTATTACATCATAACTGTGTTATGCATGACTTGTGACACATTAAACCATTTACTCTTATATAAAAAAAGTTCCAGTTACAAATAAAAAATTGACTTATGATAGTAAAATAATAATATACCCATACCTACTACCTACAATGACGGAGAAAAATGATAATATATAATATTCCTTAAACAAAGTATCTCAAATGAATAAATAATATATTATGTAACGTATTAAATAGATATGATGACTATCATCTATATAGTTGTATGTATAGGTATTACCTGCTGTAAATACGTACAGTTTAAAAAAAATCATATTATGTTTATTGATTGATTGTTTGATTTTGACTTGTACTGAAATACCGTGAGCTATTATAATAATATATTTCCAATACGAACATAGTATGTATCTAGTGTACAACATACCAAAGGTTTTTTTTGTTCATTGTGCACTATATCAGCCCCGAGTCAGAACCTTCTATATAAGGTCATGGCACCGGACTACGTACTTTTTTGCGATTCCAAATCCAAAACTAAGACTTTCTCTGGTAAAAGTTGTTTACTTCTCTGTATCGATTAATGTACAAAACTTGTGTGCAGTTTCATCACGTGGCAGCTAGAAACAATACAAGTCTACTTAAAAGTCGTCAAATTAGTGCTACTTGGAACTGCTACTTGAACACTGATTAGAAAATGAAGGTGTATAATACCTAATACCTAATACATACTTAATGTAAGTATTATACATCAATCCTGGACTATAAAAATATTGTTAGAAAAGTTGATTAGTCTCTTGTTGCATATGTATTATACATTTCGAATTCAAGATTTTAATTTTCAATCTACCTTATATGGAGGGTATTTACTTTCTTAATTTCTCACTTATGTAAAACTCTCAAGTTTGAAGAACCAAACCGCGTTTATTTGTTATTACTACGATGTAATAATACTATGATACTGATAGATTACCCATTAAACTTTACTATAATATTTTAGATATTATCATACCTACCAAAAAAGTAAGTTCAAAATAATAGATTGTACATGCATTTGCCATCTGTACCTGTCTTTCTCGAAAAATAACTAACCAGAAAATCCTTTATACATAGTGTAATATACATACTATGTTAAAATAAAAACAGTAATAATATGACATATCAGCCTTGACTTGTTTTTTTTTTTATTTGTTTGCATTGAATATTCAATATTATATCTCAGCACTATGATGTTGATTCATTTTAAACTGTCATTAAGTATTACATTGTTGGTACATCCTTCAAAGCATACATTTGAAATGATATTGACTTTTAAGTCTACCACTAACCCCTGACCTACTACAGTTTTTCGTCTCAATATTGGATTTGGGTAGTTTAGAATTATATTCATTAAGGCATATAACCTGAGATACAAAATGCGTGTTTTGAGTTTTGAGCATACACATACCTAAGAGAACCACAAACTACAGTATGCAGCATACAAAAAAGTTTTCAACGCAGAAAAGTGTACTAATAAAACTCGAGGAAGAGAAAAACGAAAGAGAAAAACAACCCCTGTACATCTACTAAACTAAGAATTTGTTTCAGTTGTAAGTAAATCGTTGTGCTCTTACAGTGATGACACGATTACAATTGCATTTTGATTATGACACACTGAAGAATGTAAACAATGTGTGTAGCATGCTATGTAATGACATTTTGCGTTTAATTTTTTAGGAATGCATTGAAACTAATATCAGCGATTTACTAAAAGAAACGTAAAAAAACTTTTATTTTATTTCCCAATGAAACTAAACGTCATACTTTATTCGGAAATTATTCGTCGTAAAATCAATCATATTATAATTCATACATTTTTTTAAATATGTACCATGATAATAATATTATCATTGTTTTGTTTACCAACGAATAGTATAAGGAGTAATTCGCAAATGCCTTACAGAAAACGGGGCATTACATTCCGTTTAGCATATTTTAATAGTAACAACACTGAAGAACGTACATCTTCTAATTCATGCAAATACATTTTATAACAATAATAATATACTGATATCAAAGTATCAAAATAGTAGTACCGGGGCCATAAATTGTTTACCCAGGAACATACAAGGTATCCCATGAAGAATTATATATAGAATTAGTATTATTATTTGAAGAACATTATCTAACGTCTTACTCGTTAGTGAGATGTCTGAAGCCGACATTCAGACATAGATTCTTTATCAGGGATATTCATTGTCACATAAAAGATATTATTTATATACACGACGCATGATACAATACTATAAACATACCATTCAATGATATTCTTATGTATATTGTATCACTACATAACATGTTACTAGAAAACCATATAAAATACTTTCACGCCTTTCACTTCATAGCTATATCATTGCAAAGTTGCTTAAAGCATACAACGAAATTGCTTAAAAACAGCTATGTTATAAGAAACTGTTTTGGAAGGCACAAATTCAAATAGGTACTATAAAAATGTCCAGAGTCCTGAGCAATATGAGGAATAATAATCATAGTGTCGAAAAATATTAACGTTTCCGTTGAACTACAAGAAAAAAAAAGAAGTTAAAGAAATAATGTTCCATACATTTAAAATCCAGGGCTCGTGACGAAGATCAAATTTGTAAATCCATGTGCTTAATTTCGACCATTATTAGCATTGGTATTCTTGAAGGAACGGGGACCTCTAAAATGAAAATTTCCTCTTCCACGGGACACTTGTTGATTGGACATACCATGTTGAAAATTGCGAGGATTATGATTTGATGAGGATGTTGATGACTCCCGCCATTTATTATTAGTATAATTATTATTATTGTTGTTACTAGTGTTTGGACGGTTTTGAGTTTTATTAAAGGAATTTCCTTTTGATGATGATGAGGAGGAGGAAGATTGAGAACGCTCTTGACTCTTTCTTGGACTTCTACTGTGATGTCTGTTGTTGTTGTTGTTATTATTATTGTTATTATTATACTTTTGTTCTCTTTTTTCACTATTAATATTGTTAGTAGTATTATTATACGTTTTACGAAGAAGCCATTGGGTGATTTTAAATTTGGCGTTGAGGAGGATTGTCCACTTATTATTTGTGATGGTAATTTTCAATTTATCTTTTTCAGCTAAAATGCATACATTAAACTCATCACGCACACCATTAAGAAACGCTATACTATCAGATGTTGAAGCACGTGCATGAGGAGGTAAAAGTGTCACCCATTCAGCTGGTGTAAGCTCAATTGTAACTGATGGAGATGAATCCTCCAGGGATTTCCTACCTTTGTTGTTGTTGTTGTTGTTTACTTTCTCTCTCCTTTTAGGACTCACACTCCTGCTTATTCCTATTGAATTATTTGACCGTTGTGGCAAATTACTTGGTGATTTACTTTTAATTACCTCTTGAACAACCACATCATCATCATCATCATCGTCATCGTCATCGTCATCAATTTGAATAATTTCAGGAAATTCTCTAGTACTACTATGACTGCTTCCAAAATCATTCATTGGTACAGACGTGTGTTCTTCACTAACAATAATATTACGACGATTATTATTAGCATTATTACTCGATGATGCTGAGGTTGAAGGTGATGATTGTTCAACTGGTTGTACTTCAGTTCTCAATGTTGCTGGTGTTGTGGGTTTTAAGACTGTACTATGGGTAATATCAACACCAGTTGAGACAATAGCAGCAGCAAGTTGATCTTGTTCAAATGAAATTGCATCTTCAGATGAGGTTAAAAACGTCGTGACTTCACCAGATGACGTTTCGTCACAGTTACTCTTTGATTCTCTTTCTTCCTGTTCTGTCACTTGAGGTGGAGCAACTGCTAGCTCATTCGTTATAGTAATTTTTCTCATCATCACAAGCTCCGCTTCATCTTCAATAAACATGTCGGGATGGAGCGTAATGTCACTGCTATTATTGTTATTGGCTGGCTCATTGTTTAAATTTTCAGTTAGTACGGGTTTATCACCAGAGATTGTAGTTCTAGTTTCATCGGATTCCTTATGATTAGGTAATGATGAAACTGTACTAGTAAGGATGTTATTGGCACTCGGGAAACCATCAGGCGGTAGTAAAGAAGGAGTTTCAGGTTTGGATTTGGAATCACTCACAAAAGAAGATGTTTGCTCACTCTGTCTTCCTCCATTATGAGTCACATCACCTTGATTTTGTTTGGAAATAGACTTGATGTAATTATCCACTCCGTCAGTCTTTAGCCGATATAAAAGTTGAAAAATCTTATCTCTTAAATCATCATAATTACCACAAAGATGAAATGATGAAGCTTTTTCTAAGAGACAAATGTCCACTTGAATATGGGATGCTCGACATTCTTCTTTCAACCTTTGAATAATATTTACATCTTTATTCACTCTGGTCACTAGCTGATATTCTTCTTTACTCAGTCCAATGCTATGACAGGCCACGCCAGTAGCATTGCTATTCTGACAATCAGGAAAGGCTGAGCACAACAAATCTATTGATACTGATGAGTCAAATTTTGATGACGTAGTTGTAGTTGCTGGTTTGTTATTACTACTACTTGTGTTGGAATTTCTTGGCATATTTTGACTCTCAACTACAACAGTTTTGGTCAGGGTCGACATTAGTTCTTCTTCGTCTGTTTCTGTTGTGGATGTTACCATTGTTTCGGTGGTTTCTGCTACTGTAGCTTCTGACTCCTTAGAAGAATAACTATTCATTGCACTCATAGAAGGTGTAGTCACTGCTGTTATAGTAGGTAAGCGTACCTCATTGACCACATATGGAGAAGTAGGCATGTATGAATTAAAATCCCGACGACCACCACAGTTGAAGTAAAAATGATTTGTACCTCCACAGTTGGAACAATATTGTTGACTTCGGATTTTATACTGAGTTTTTTGAAGCTGATCTTGCGTTGACGAATCATTCTGAGTCTTGAAAATCTATATTTATACCAAAAACAGAAACCCATCAGTTGCTTGTATAGTAGTATTACCAAAAAAAGGTCGAGTAACTATTAGAGTCGAAAATAACTCTTTATGTTATTGTAATAAAAACTACATGCAAAAGCAAAGTAAGTAAGTAATATTATACAAATGAAATTTCAAGCTAATAAATAAATAAATAAAGCTTACATCCTCTTTCATATTGTTAACGGTTGTTGTTGAATGAAATCGACGCCAATTGTCAGGGCAGACATGAGAAAAATGTCCTTGAATTCCACATAACCTGCATCTCTTACTGTTTTTACTATTATAACTTGGAACCGTGCAATTTTCACAGGATTGGACATACTTACTGCTGCCATAATTTTGTTTCCTATTGACAGAACTCCTCCCACACTGTTAAAAGAAAGAACAGTAAATAAACATTAGGGATATGATTCAATTTAACATGTTTAGTAAACATGTACCAATTAGGTATAATTACCAATTATAAAAAAGTATATATTTTTTAAAAAATGACTGTAAAATAAAATGCTTCAAACGACAAACTAATTTAAAAAATGCATTACATTAAGACAGTTGGCCTTTGGACATCGAGTTACTGTTGATCTATTCATTTGTGAGGATCTATCGTCAGATGAGTAAAAGCATGGAGTAGTGTGTCCCTCTTGACCACACATTAAACACCGTTTGACTTTGACAGGTTCAGGACATCGTGCCTGAATGTGTCCAGGTTGCTGACAGTTATTACATCGTATTCTTCGGCCTCGATAATTAGACGAGAAGTCTGGATCTAGAGGAGTAGCCCAAAGTCCTCGATAGTCAGACTGTGTTGAAAGAGCATCATCGATATCCCAATTTTCATGCCGAATTTTATCGTAAAACTCTTGCATACTTTTGGTCCATGTAGAAGGAAAGGAGCGAGTATCACATGTAGAGTTTTCATTTTCTAATTCCAAAGACGTGGTCGTTTTACTATGATTTTCATATGAGAGAGAACAGATTGACGAGCTATCTTCGTCATCAGAGGCAGAAAAATTCATCATAGTTTCCGAATGGACAAAATCGTCGTCAAATTTTGTACGTTTTGCCTTCTGTTGCTGTACTTTTGATCTTTGTTTTTCAGGGCTCATCATATTTGATTTCCTTTTTAATTCCTTCAACTTTGTCTTGATAAAACGAGTTTTTGAAGTTGTTCTTTTTGATAATGTCAATTCGCAGGAGGGCGACAAAGAAGGATTTTCACTGTCACTGTCTCTGTCACTTCCACTTAGTTTTTCATCATCATCATCATCATCGTCGTCTTCTTCTTCGTCTTCTTGCTCCGTGGATTTCGATCCCATTTGAAAATATCTGAAACTCTTTTTTGGTCTCGATTTATTAATTATTTCTCGATTTTTGTTCTTCCTCGTGTCGGTCGAGTTAAAACTTTTTCCAACACTACCACCAGAAATATTTAAATGAATATTACTTTGTACTTTATCGAGTTCAGCACGAGTAAAAATCCCATGTTGCTCTTCTTCGTCGCCACTGGAATCAGATGAAACAGTAACTATTTCTTCGTTTCTGTCAGTTACTGTTTTCTTATTTATTTCTCGAGTGCCTCCTCTAATTGGTGTCGATCCTACTATCACAGGAGCAGAGTAAGTAGTAGTAGTAGTAGTAGTAGTGGCAGCAGGTGATGGAGTGGAAGACGGTGAAATTGAAAATACTGGACTTGGGCTCGATTGGGACTTGAAACTTCTCTTCCTTTTCGAAACTGAAGACGTTTTACCCACAGATTCATCGACTATAGATACGAAGGGTATAATGGGGGTATCATCTACATTATTTTTAGTCTTATTGTTATTTTTGCGAATTTCCATGTTGTTAGATGATGATGATGATGGAGTAGACGGTATAGAATTTATAATGGAAGGAGATTTGTTGTTTTCAGGCTCGTTTATTTCGTCTAATATGATGCTTGTTGACGATGATGATGACTGGCTTTGTTTTTGAGTCAGATCCAAATTTTGAGTAGTTAATCCTGGACTGGTTAGATCTTGAATAAGAACAGGTTCTCCTGTAAATAAATTTTTTAACTTAATTTATTCATGAGCATTACAATAACATCAGACATTACACATTAAATTTATTTCAAAATTTTGTTAATAGTAAGAATTCCTATGTAGTATTTTAATTTTATATTCGATTCCTTTTAACATAAATTTACCTGTGACTTGTTGCAATTGTTGTTCTTTTTTACTACTTGCGGTACTACTGCTACTACTAGAAGTTTTACTCCTTTTTCTACGAGGAGGTCGAGTCCTTCCCAAAGCTAATATTTCTTGTTCATCCAAACCAATATTTGCTGTTAGATTGAGAGTTTTCAAAAAATTAAAATGGTCCAAGTCAGCATTCAATAAACTAGCAGAAGTTTCCTTTCGTTGTCGTTTTTTTGCTGGTTTTTTTGTAGGCGATGTAGTAGGAGAGGGGGATGGTGACTGCTGTTGGAGAGACCGTTTTTGTGGTGATAATAGTTTAGCACATGAATTTTTTTGAGCAGGAGATTCAAGCCGAGGATCAAAAGGTTCGACTTGGGTTTGTTGCTGACTGTTAGTAGTAGTTGGAGTAGTTTGATTTAATTTTACTTGTTCCATACAGGCTTGTTTACTCTTATTCACACGGTCTAGTAAAGCACGTTTTTCTAACTTTTCCTTTTGAACAATGTTCACGATTTTTTCATACAATAATTCCTTTTTTCGCTCCGAATCTGTAAGTTCATAAGGAAAAGTAAATGATGATGATCCTCTTCTATCTATCGTAAATGACTTTGAATCACCATCATTATCATTATTGGTCTTACTTTTGACAGTATCCTTCTTGTTGTTTTTACTGGGAGTTTGATTCTTTACATTAATACTACTACTGACTTCATTCCTTGACTCATTAGTCGGATTATTATTATGTTTAGAAATTGAAGAAGAATCAGAACTATACAGACTAGAGTTTGGTGTTATTTCCCTTGTACTTGTATTAGAAGTAACTGCACTGTCTTTATCAAGAGTAATTACAGGATAAGAATCTGAATTGGTTTTGGAAGAACTAAAAAAAGGATGACTGTTTTGTTTATTGGATGGTCCTGTCGTTTCTTCTTTACCATCATCGTCATAACTTATCACTTCTTGATCGGGATCATCGTCGATTGTTAAAGTTGGTGGTTGAGGCTTTACGTAAGGTATAAAAATGATGGAATCGTCGCTATCTGATGGGATATCTGTAGTTGTTTCCATTTTATGATTACTGCCTGTAAGATACATGATAAACAAAATAATCGTTGAAATAATATTACGTAAAATTTTTGATGATTAAATTGTGAAATGGATAAGAAATAAGAAATGAAGAAGGAACAATAGTCAACCTTGAAACGTACGAATATGTTTCCTTCAGTAAAACAAACTGATAAACGAAATGATAAGTGACTGAGCTGATTCACAAACCCAACTCAGGCCTGCTGGAGTAATGATGTGTGTGATGGTATACGTCTACGGCTCTGAAAATAAAGAAATCAAAAATGTCACTGAATATTATATTATTATTATGTAAAGTTTACATTGTAAACCAATCTACTTTTTTCTATATATCATGTATAAGAAAACCAAATCGCTTTTCATATTTTAGCAGTTGACTATTAAATGTATGTCATGTGAAATGTAAAAAATAAACAGGAAAAACTTGCAAAATGTTTAGATTATTTTCTGACCATACTTTAAACGCGTGAACGAATAATAATATTATTATGATGAAGTCTAGATAGATATTATGCCAACTTATAACAGAGCTACAAGATACAAGACCCTACAGGATAGAATATATTAAACTTACTTACCCATAATTCTATAAGAGGAAGTTTTGATGGATAAATATACAAAAAATAATAACAGATTAAAAATACATGGAATCAGCAATTTCTTGCTCAAAATCTCTTGAAATTTCAAAGAACCAAATTTTCTCCCATGTGTGCACATGGGGTTAAGATTCAAAAAATACCCACAAAAACATTCCTTGATTCAGCAAGAAAATCTGTTTCTATATACTTCCTAGCACGCCGTTTAAAACGAGTAAACGTTTTATACTTCATACTACATACCTAGTACCTAGATACTAGATGATACATTACACACATTTTTTCCAATACATGTATTGGAAAAAACTAGTCGTTTTATGAAAATGAAAATTAAACAACGTGATTCAACGCCGTACATTTTTTTTAAATGTAATTGAACATTTTACTTATGATATTTTTTATTTTGAATAAATATTTCTCACAAACAATAATCAATTATTTAAGTAGACAATTCTTTACAAGGTAAAAAGCAAAACGTTGTGTGAATTATGGAATGAAAATACTTTTTTAGGCATTTTACTGTGTATTTAAGTATTGAAAAATTTAACGGTATTTCATATTTTTTATTGACTATACATACATTTAACACTTTGGTATTCCACCTATCTTAATCCTAATATTTTTTCAGTAACGAATACCGAACCATGCATCATGGTGGGACGATTTTTCTGGAAAGTGGCGATTGCAAGATTCCTGGCCTTTTCCCATTTGTATAAATCTCGATAAATTGGTTGTAAAAATTTCATCCTTCCATTTTTCTGTATATCAAAATTCAACAATAACAAAAAAAAGTTAATGTATAATGTTACTAAAACAGGCAATTTAATTTCAAAACATATATGATTTGATATGACAAAATAAAAACCATGGATGGTCCTTACCGTTACAAAATCTAAAGCCAATGGTAATTTCTCAAACCACTCGGCTTTACAAATTAGCCTAATCCACCGGAACACGTATTCTGCATTGCTGGAATTCCCAAAGTCATAAGCTTTTTCCATTGCCTCTGCTTTCGCAATTGAAAATAGCGAGTCTGAGAGAACGAGTTGATTCAGGAATTCAACAATTTGATTAGGATGAAAATCAGCAAAATCCTGAAGAATAATTTTATTTCGAATAAAATTACACACTATTACATAATACATCATTAATTTCCTACATAAATTACATGCACAAGTCCCGCCGGAAGAATACACTACATAATATCATTTTGTATATGATTTAAAGCTTTAGCTTTTTAACCTTTTTAGAAAATGGAGAATCTTCTAGTTCGGGGCTCCAACTATCCCATCGATTTTTCAAATCAGTACATGCATTCAAAAGTGTTGTGTCATAACTATAATTTACCAAAAAAGATGCAAATTACATTCAAGTAATAACCTATACAATTCATAAATCAGATAAAAACAAAAAAAAATCAGTTTTTGAGAGTTTTGCAATTTAGTTATACACAACCTATCATAGTTACCATCAATTTTGCCAAATCCTAATCCTAATCTTTTGGGGAACTTTTCGGTTGGTTCGGCTGTATAGCACCTATTTGACCTCTAGATTACGAATATGCAAGGGCTACCAAGTGTTCCTGCCGTTAAGTCAGCCAAAAACCCGAAAAACTGGGTCAGATCCGATTTTTTCAAAAACTAAACTATTGATGACAAAGCTGTTTGTTAATTTAACTTTGGTTCCCTAAATGTATAAATAAAGTTTCGGGGAATATATACGGTAACTACAACATGTTGTGTGTAATAATTATGTTTGAAAAAACCTCATCGGGATTCGCGCGGAGCGCGAACTTGTTAATATACATAACACATAACTTACTTGGGTTTTACAACTGGTAATCCAGGGCTGTAGAGCCATTTTTCCCAGTCAATTTTGGAAATTTCCTGTTCCTTTCCCAATTTTGTGAAATAATTGTTGAAGAAATTTTTGAATACAGGCGTATCGATAGATTTGTAGGCATACTCCGCAATATAATCTCGCAAGAAGGGTTCGAAAACGCAAGGACCACCAACTGTCTCTTCGAGGTAGTACAGAAAAGTACTTCCCTTTTCATATGGTATCCGGGAAAAAGCGTCCTCCGGATCTACGCCTTTTAAGTCTACGACAAGCTGTGTCAAAGGATTGGTGGCCCCTATAGATTTACAAAAAAAAATGATGATGTACGACAAAATGTAAATACTTGCGTTGTAATTGGTAATACATGTTCAAATAATGTTAATTATAATGCATAATGCAATTGAAAAATATGCCCAGATTCGGGAGTAGTATACCTAACGCTTTTACGGCGTCCAGAAGGTCGGACCAACCAAGATGGCATTCAAATTGCCTTTTAATGTCAATACGATTCAATTACCATTAATGCAACATTTTTTAAACTATTATTGTTGAAAGTTTTTTTTCTCCATAGTATATTGTGTTTATAATTATTGAAAACAGTACCTCATTTTCTCTCCATGTAAAACACCAACAATTTTTCGTTCTATAAATCGGGTAAATCCTTCATTCAGCCAGAAATGTTCGAAATTTGTATTCGTTACTAAATTTCCAGTCCAACTGTGAGTTATTTCATGAGCGACGACGTTTGCAAGACTTTTATCTCCAGTCAAAAGAGTAGGGGTCAAAAATGTGATATTTGGGTTCTCCATCCCTGCAAGTAATTACCAAAATTGGTTTGTTGAAAAAAGCAGTCGTATAATATTATATATTATAGGCATAAAGTTTAGACATTTTTTCTTCGTAAAGAAACAATGTTCAATGTGTTACTTACCACCGTACGGGAAGCTCGGTGGAAGCACCAGCATATCGTATCTTTGCCATACATATTTTCCGCATAAAGTCTCAGCACACTGGAGCATTTTCTCAGTTTCGGCAAAATCGATTGCTGCCAACTCTAAAAATGCCTTTTCACTCCATACCCGACTTCTAGGTCCCAATTCTACGCTCTCTAAATTCCCTGCAACAATCGCAATCAAGTATGATGGTATCGGAACTTTTTGTTCAAAGGAATGAATCCGAGAATCGCCATCAATCTTGGGTTCATCCGACTGAATTGCACTCATCAAAACAACCAAATCCTTAGGAGCACGAACTTGTGCAGTGTATGCTGCCTTTACAAACGGTGTATCCTATATTTACATCAAAATAAAAATCAAGGGATTTCATTATATTATGGTGATTTTCACCCAATACTTAACAAAACAATACAAGGTACAGTACAATATTTAACGTAATCAACACTAACTTTTGAAAGCAACATTAAAAGTGAACGTAAAAAATATTGACAGTACAGTTGTAATGTAGATATTCTACATTGCACATACCTGACACGGCAGTAAGCTTCTTGCATGAATTGCCTAAAAAACAATTTCAAAGAGGAAAATACATCATACATTTTCTATTAGTAACGGTTAAAGATGCTAGATATAATATTATTTTTGTAATTACATCAAGTAATCAAACAAAACATAGTTATAGTTTATAGTTTAGTAAAAAAGTATAAAATAGTCATTTGTACTTGACATTGGCTGAATACGTATGGATATTGTTTTCCATGGGTCTGTTCTGGCTCCATCCATTGCAATGCTTCCGCTGTAGGATCACTCTCATATTCGATTCTAATGGTT
>JAQIVE010002736.1:0-18863 GCA_034698285.1 Sminthurinus bimaculatus | reverse complement strand
ATCAATTTTTCTATGTAATTTCAATTTTCATCTTTTAACGTTGTCATGTAAAATAGACATCTTGCAAACTTTTTTCCCTGACGTTGGTTACAAAAATTATAAAGGAAAAAGTTCAGATCAAGCCACCATGTATAGATAAAAAAAGCTTCAGACACCATGGGGGTTACCAAATGGAAGCTTGTGTAACTGTAAATGTATTGTCATGGATACCACCATTACCACTGTATTAAATATTTACATTTGCTCATAAGTACACTCGAGTACATTTTTTATCGGGTGGATCCCTAATGTTGTTATTGTGCCTGTAACTAGAATAATTCATGTAGGTAACACCCAACATGTAACTACAAATCGTGAAAAAATCGTAACTACATTATGTACGTATGTACACAGTACATAATCACATAATAACTACATTTTACACAAATAATTTTTTTCTGTAATTCTGTCCGTGTTCTATAACTGTAACTATAATTAAATAAGCTGTAGAAGCAAGCCCACTAATTACAATATGAGTTATAGTTACTAGTTACAAATGTTTGTAGTGTGTAACTACATTGTTGTAACTACGGCCTGGCTTGTATAAGAGAACCGTAGATTTTAGGATCATGTTTTTTCATGTATGTATAATCAATGCATGGTTGTTCACAATGTATAAAATTCTATAAAAATATATTCACGTATATATTATATAATGCATACACACATAATATTAATATTGTTAAAAAATGTTGGCTTGAATTTCGAATGGACTTTTGTCTATAACGACATTATCAATTATATTTCATCATTCATTATTCATTACTGTTGACGTGTAAAATTTGTGCGTGTGATTTTTAGAATTTTGTACAATTTTTCATATTATCATGTGCCATAACAAAATTTTTAACCAGTTGTTTGTTATTTATATTTGTAGTTGGAATTCTCACCTAATGAAGTGGAGAGGCCTGAACTTCCAGGACCGATGACAACAATAATTGTGAAAAAGGGTAATAAGAAAAGACCCTTGTTTATTGCTCCGAATAATTATGCTGATCCATACCACTACAGAAGAATTATGGGATGGGATAAACCTGTTGACTTACGTTTAAATAATGTAGAATTGAATTCTGAATTAAA
This sequence comes from Sminthurinus bimaculatus, assembly GCA_034698285.1. Classification (NCBI taxonomy): domain Eukaryota; kingdom Metazoa; phylum Arthropoda; class Collembola; order Symphypleona; family Katiannidae; genus Sminthurinus; species Sminthurinus bimaculatus. The sequence continues at coordinate 17,744 of JAQIVE010002736.1, read as the reverse complement.
TGAAATCGTGCAAAGACGTCTAGAAGAAAAAAAGCAGAAAGCGTTCAAATATAGACCGAATAAGGAACAATGATCAGTTGTAATTAATGTGATTGAAACTATAAAAAATACCCATTTTATTAATTCTAAATAATAAATTATAACGATTTGTTGACGTTACTCGATATCAAATCAAACATTAACTGACGTAAAATATTTAGCTTCATTTATTATGTGCATTCATGAGTTGGTTTATGATTATGTATAACAATAGTTTTTTATTCAATTTAGTCTCTTTAGGTGTCACTAATTATTTGTTTTGAGCGCTCACGGTGCATTTAGAAAAGGTAAGATATGAATAATTATATAAGTGTATTTTAGTGTATAAACACACATAAGAACATTCTTAGCATCATAAGCCATTATATATTGTGAAAATCATTTGCTTTGACTTATTTACTTTATAAAGGGGCAAAACCTGGCTATTGCATAATGTATTGTTTTTCAATGTTTTGCAGATAATCAAGGAGATGAGCCGAGATGATTTCAAACGTAAAACCTTTTTCTTTAATAGGCTGCAATTTTTCGTATATTTACAGTATTTGCACATTATTTTACATAATTTAATGAACTAAAGAAAGGAAAAACTCTGTATAATCTTGGTTATAAATAAGCCGTTCTAATAGCAACTAAATGAAATTCGAAATTGATGTTCATACACATGTATATTTATTAGTTGTGCAGTTGTAATAGTCATCGCAAGCGTTTTCTATAGATCGTAAAAATTTAACTACCTACTCCACAGGGTAGATACGTATATCGTATGACATAGGGATATGCATATCAGCGTTGCGACCAATAATTAGCTTAAAGTTTTTAACAAGAAAATACGTAATTTACCAAAGGTTTTACAAATCGATAATTTTGTTTTCCGTACAATCACAATGCATGTGAGCATTAGAAAGTATGAAGTATGAGTCATTTTGAGTGTGTAGTCAAAATATGATCGGCAAGTGTGTTTTAGGTATTAGTTATGAGATAACCAATGGCTATCTGAAGAGTTAAATGTAAAATGATGAAACATCATCTTTGTTTTTATGACCAACACGACAAGGTATCGTATTATGCCAATCTACTTTTTTAAAGTTTAAAAATAAAATATTGTTTAGATTGTATCGATTAGACAATCGTGTGCAAAACTTATAACAGTTTGTTGTTCTTAGCCCTATTAGTATTCAAAACTTTATACAGGATAGCAGCAACTATTATGAAATTCCGTGGAAAAACTATAGGTCAAAATTTGTTGTCCATACAAATTCAGTATTCATTACTATCTGGATGTGATAATTTAAAAGTGAGGAATTATTATTATGCCAACCCAGTGGCAAACTGAACCATGTGGACCCTTTCTTCACTACGTCTCTTGTCTTTTCCATCTCATTTTTGAAGTCAGCTTTAATATTTGCAGCATTTTTGTCGTCTGCTGCTTCATTGTTGCTACCTTTCTACAAATACTAATGGAGTTTTGTAGATTTATTCTTGGATTTTTCAGCAACAAAATTCCTCAACCAGGGTCCACTTTAATAGCTCAACGTCGTCGTCGAAAATATTCTACCCGTGTACATCATTACTAATGATAATTAACAACTTGGCAATAAGTCAGCAATTTGTTAAGTAAATCATTTATTTTTTGTATTATTTTTTTACCATGTATGTTGTATTTGTATTACATTTTTAATAGTTACAATTTTTATAGTTTCACCTTTAAATCTCTTCTAACGATCAGTTCAATCAACCAAAGTTGTACATTTCGGCTAGAAGATGCAAAAAGTTACACAAATTCACAGCAGTTTATCGTACTCGCAACTACAGAGCTGTCCAAATTTTGAGGTTATTTTCCATTTCTAATTTACAATAATAACCCTCTGGTCCTATTTTTTTACGTATATTATCCATTTATGATTCAAGTAGGTACACAAGTTTTATACACACTGTTTATCTATCATTTACATCATAAGAGTTACTAAGTATGTCTCATTTTTTATTTTAAAGCTACTAAATCTGTATGAGTCACCATTAACACATAGTCCACGCTCATTGTCAGCCATATACATAGATTAAATAAATAAATATAGATTATCAAAAATAGTTTGCAGGCAAACCTACCAATATTACGAAAAATATAAATATTTTTATAAATTATTAAATACATTTAGTTTTTCCATTAGGTGTATAAATACATGCATAAATACTATAGGAATTGTTTTGCTCGCTGGACACTACGCATCTTCGTATAATTTAAATGGCTCTACTTTATCTCCGGTCCATGATTTATCTAAATATTTGCCTACACGGCTCAAAAATTCAGGAAGTGTTTCACCATCCATCATTTCGTCATCAAAGTCATCCACGGATCTCCTCCTTCGTCCAGTCACTATTTTAAGAAGAAACAAGCAAGAAAAATTGAGTTATGACATTGCTACCGTGAGTTTTTTTTAAGTTAATTTTTTTGTCATTTTTGTATATTACAAAAAATATAAAAATGATGACTTACTGTTCATCATCATGATGGTAGTGGATTGCTGTCGTCCGAATAGAGCGTATGCCAGTACACCAAGTGCACCAAGGAATGAAGCTCCTCCAATCAAAGTATTTAGGTCAACACCGCCATGACCCCCCTTTCCGTACGTCGTGTGAGAATAAACATAATCATCCTGAAATAAAGTCGTCCATTCATCTCAATATGGTATATATAAATTTGGTCAAGATCAATGAGAATTCAATAAAACATTTCACACCTGGGGCCACCCCCATCCGCTGCTTCCATGGTGATGATTCGAATATCCTCTGGCTTGAGATGCAGAAGAAGTTGATGCGGCTGACGTTACATTTAGAGATCTTGAACTAAATCAAGTTAAAAAAAACAAAAAACATTTTTTTCAAGTCTTTTCTCATTACTCCACATTACACCACAAGTGAAATATTTCTTTGCAATTTTAATTCACCTTGCTACTTTAGTTTTTTGACTGGATGGTGAAGAAGAAGAAGAGTAAGCATTTGAATAGCTGGGATATGAATATCCTGCTGGTTGTGAAGATGATGAAGAGGACGACGACGAAGAAGAAGAGCGACTGTTGCCTCCAGTGAAATATCCTTTTCCTTGATTAAAAATTCGACTAAAAAAGTTTCCTTGTTGGGAATTACTGAGAGTGAAGGACACTGAAGCCGTGAGAACCAAATAAACAAGGAATCGCTGGGACCCCAACATTGCACAAAATGTTGTATGTTGCTGCTTTAGTTTTGAAAGTGATATTCTTGATTTTTCACAAAGCACAAAACACACAAAACTTTGAAGCACTTCCAAGAAGAAGAAGAACAAACAACCGATCCTGTCGAACTCAAGGGATGGAGTGAATTGGACAAGTGTGAGTGTGTGAATTCTCCGCCGGTCGAATCATGAATGAGTGACATAAACTACACTCACCCTCAATGTATACGTGTTTTATGACCTTAAAATATATCAAGACCACCGATTTCCCCCCTCTTCGCTTATAGTAAAAAGGATGATCAATGAGGTGGAATCGATCCGCTCTGTATGACTCGATGATTTACCTTTATACTTACGTGTCTTGTCTCAACTTAATTCAACACTCAACTTATCCTCTCAGTATTCTACTAATAGTCCATCATTCACGTACATAAGAGATAAAACCATAAACATGTGTAAAACCTCCTGTCACTTTATGCATGTCGTTGTCTTCTTCTTCTTCTTTCCCTTCTTACCTTTTCATCCAAAAGTGTTGATAATGCTAACAACTAACTCAAAAAAAATCATATATTATTAACACACACATGTATACGGATATCATTCAGTGGCAACACTTTTGTCTGTCTTCACATTTGCGGTTGATTTCCCTATAGTGGACTCCATATACAGAATACAGAAACAAAAAATCTCAAAGTGGTCTTTTGAGTTTTGTTGTGAAAACTATATGGACTGATTCTCCATCGAAAATGTATTTCAAATCTTGTGTGCTTTTGAAAAAATGCATTTATATTCGGGCGGATATAAAGAATCTAAAAAAATGACCTATTCGTGCAATGTTCATATAGTGACCCAAGCTATTGGTCATTTTGAAAAATTTTCGATTCATAGTTTAAAATACAGAGAGACAGATATGCAACTTCAATTCTATCAGACGTGATATCACAGAAGGATTCAGATGGCTTGTACTTACGATTTGGGGGTTTCGATGCCCCCTCCATGTTTTGTCAAATTTTGTTACAAACTGCTACCTAAAGTCTAAGGACTGACATTTTTCAACGTAATTGAAATTTTCTGCACAAACGCAATACATGTTCTTCACATTCATTCCTCATGTTTCTTAAACATCTATTCGAAATAAAAAATCTTGTAAGCTATACCATATTGATCTGCGAATAGGTACCCTATGTAGGAATCATCGGCATACTTAGGCGGATTTTTTTTTTCAAAATTTTATCGAATTAAATTTTTTTTAAGTGCATTTGAGTGTTCAGCCAGTTTTTAGATCTACAAAAAAAAACCTCTTTTCACAAAAACGTGTCTCTCTATGCAATTGAAAATTCGTCCAGTTAATTTTCGAAACAAGACGGAAAATTTCATTTTCAAAGTTTTTTTCTGTTTATGGATTATCTCCTACATAATTTCATGCTATAAGTCGCAGTAATTATAAAGTAGCGTACGTTGACTTAAATTTTGATGCATACTGTATTTACCTTGCTCACACATCGTAAATAGTAAATACATACACAATATATCTAATATCTATACATTCAATCGTACGTGTCGCTGACAGCCTCATCTTTTTCGTCTTGTAAAAGTGCCTGATTTTTTGCTTACGTTTTCGTTCCTTTTCCTTCTTTCTTTGTTCCTATATATAGATATAATATGCTACACATGTGTGTATATCACAATTGTTTTGACTGAAGTGCATGTGTAAAAATAATAATAGAGATGATACGAGCACAATTACCATTTGATACTAGTCCATCGTTCCTTGTGTGTGCATGTGTGTGTGTGTGTGTGTTGATTTGTGTTGACTGAAAACTCTCAAAACGTGGCGTTTTCCATATTCAGACGACCAAGTCTCAAATTTTTGACATCAGCAAGCGTGTGTTACTAGTAACACACTTTTTTAACTCGATTGGTGGTATTCTTGTAAGAATGTGACTTACATTTCACGCGTAAATAATTCACTAATACGATAGTCGACAAACTTATACATTGCCTATTTATGTATATCACATATCTAATTGTACATACATTCTACATGTGTTTGTTTGTGTAATGTAGATGCAGATGATACAATGATGATGGTGATACGTGAATAGAGTCAAAGTCAAAGTAAATTATGGAGAGAAGAGTTGACAATGACAGTGGCTGAAAACAGGTCAACAGTTAAAATGTCCATTTATTGGAAGATTCTCTATTGTATTATTGGATATCCATCAATAAAGGCTACTCAGAATTAAGGGAAATTACAAGCTGATTGACTATAAAAATTTGTTGATGTATTCTAGATACTAATGCATACCTAAGGCTACTTCCTTTGTTTTTTTAGTTTTTGACATGAAACTTTTGCTCCTCTACTTACAGCTAATCCCGAAAAATAGTTTAATATTCTATTTTTATACAAGTGGTTTTCAGTGTTTTATTTTTTAATCCGCATAAAACTATGTAGACACCGGCCAACGGCAATTTTTAATGCATCGTACCATATGCCCTGACTTAATTGATTTTTTGACAATCAAAAACTGATCAAAAATTAAGTCGCTGATTTGATGCAGTTGTTATGGTTATTGTGTCAATAGGTAATCGTCTTTTTTATTTTATTTTAATGTTCACAAAGTTGCAGAGTATTATAATAACGTATGTATTCTAAAAATATAAATATAAATCAGTAACCTAGTCAGACTTTTAGAGAGCAAGTATAGTACATTATATAACTTAATGAAATAAATAAATAATCAACTCATTACGAAAAAAATCTATCCTCTGACAAGTTTTCTTCTGTTTAGGACTTTTTCCATAAATAAATTGTGCTCAAACAGTTTCCGCTCCTGTTTTTCCAATTTATACAGCTCTTTTTTTATTTCCATCGATGGAACGTTCATGCCCAGTTTCGAATTGACATCTATCGCAACCTTTTCATGGAAAAATTATTGAAATTTTAGACCTAATAAGCCAGTACTTTTTATTGTGTATTGTTTACATATTTAATGTTTTAAAAGTTGCTACTTTCATTTACATAGGGTTTACTTACCGGATGTTCTCCACTTTCATAGACTTCGCCCTTCTCCACCGCTTCATTATTCTGAAGTTCGCTTGACTCTTCTGGATTTCGTTTCTACAAATTATTTGTTTTAATTTTTTGAGAAAACAAGTTTTATTTAAACATTGACATCAGTAAGTTCAAATGATTTCATATAATCAAGATTTCAAATTCCAATACTATACGACGTAGAAGAATTTCAACTCTTCTGATTAATTTATTGTACCATTCTCAATTTCAAAGCACCTTTTTCAGTAAGTTGCTTGCTGGTCTCCTCCGCCTACAAGTGTATACATGCAAGACAAGAAAAAAAAACAAAAACACATTGATTTACAAAACAGAATTAAAATTGGGAAAAAGTGTGAATGAAAATCGAAAATATTTATAAACAAGCATTATTTGATGTTTAGCAGTGGAAAAAGGAAATTGATTGTGATTTTGCACATTTTAAATTTAGCATATATCATGCAATGTCGTGTTAATTGAAGCCACGCATGAAAATTAACGTTGAGGTAAAGGTACGAAAGAGTAAGTTTTTGTCTAATTTAACGCTTGAAAGACATACGTATGCATACGTATATGTTGCATATATCGCAACGTATACGTACATATTATATTATGTACCTTGATGGTTTTTGCTGGGGACGAATTTGATGTCCTTTGGATGGATTTATGTTGGTCATGATGACGCTCATCTTCATTCTGTCGGTTGCCCAGTTCCTAAATACAATATATCATACATATTACATTAGTAAGTACATAAATGTGTGTACACTGTACTTTGATGTGTAATGCGTTATTTTTGTACTTTCAGTACTTTCGTACAGTACGGAGACCTGCAGTATTGAAAAATTTTAAATTTAAAGAATTTTCTATGCTTTTACTGAAAAAACTGTGTCGTGTCGTTTGCACATGCATGTGAACTTTAAATCTTTAAATTGGATGCATACGTGTGGTAACGCTCTATAAATTCACTGAAATCTGCACTTTTTTAAATAAAGAAACTTCCTTTTGATCTTTCATTTTAAAATTATTCATACACTCACACTCATACTGTAGTATTAGAGAGCTGTATATAAGAAGTCTGTACGAACTCAAATCAAACTGTACGAACTGTACGCAGTTGAGACTGGAGGAAAAGAACGTTTTAAAAATTTTCCTTGCTAGCATTTTTTATCACAAAAAGCTTAAGTGAAAGATTAGAGTTTGTACTAGCTGTACTATGTTTATTGTAAAATATGCCTTATTTATATGCATTTCATTTGTGTGTACGCACCTGTGACATTGGAGGGACTGCAGCGTTCGTTTGTTCTTTGGTACTTTTTCTTGCGGGAAATACCTTAATGCTTTCATATTTATGTTTATTATTCTCCCTAATTCGTTTCAACCTTCGTTGTTGTATTTTGTTGTTTTGGCGGCGTTGGCTTATTGAATCTGAGCTTTCAACGAGGAGACCCTGTGATTTGGAAACTGGAGAAGCCGGAGAAGCCGGAGAAGATGATTTTGGTAGAGACTTGACCACCTTCTTTAAGTTGTTATTATTGCCTATGCTCTTAGGAGAAGGGGAAGAGGACGAACCACTGTCTGTTTTCTTAGCTGATGGTAAACGCTCAGCCGTCTTCTCGACGTGTGAATCTTTGTGTTTGGCATGGTTACTTTTCTCCCTACTCTCCAAACTATCATCGATCTCATTGCTCATACTGTCTTTGTCATGGATGGGAATTCTCTCCTGTTTATCTTTAACTTGATTATTTGTTTGTTTCGTCTGTGGGTTTGAAACTGAATCTGAATTTGTTTTGATTTTGGTGTCTTGTTGGCGATGGTTCTTCAAAATGAGATTGTATGCCTCTAGTTTAGTTTTGGCTTGATGCTCTGACTTGGTTACTGTTGATTTTGATGGTTTTACTTTAAGTTGTAGAGCTGGCTCGTCTGACATCTCAGCAGTAGTGGACATGCCATTGCACGGGAGAAGAGCAAAGATCAATACGAAAACAAGGGCTGACCACAGTGACCACAGAAGTTGAAAGTTTGTCTTGTTACTTGTGGGCAGGTTAAACTTGCCCATGATGATTGTATATTGGTATTGTTGCAAATAGAAATTAGAGTAAATTAGAGTGTAGATAATAATAATTAGGCTAGAACGAGAATAGGAGAACACCAACAACAACCAAATAAAATCACTGTACGAAATTCAAATGCAACATCGCATTAAATAATCTCTTGGATTTCCCTCTGTTTACCCTTCAAATCAACATGAAAATAAACAAACAAAACCTTGTTGTGAAATGTGAGGAAAACAAAGCAAGTTTAATTTTGGCTAACCAAAATTTACACAAAGGAGTTTTACTTTCACACCTTGGCCTATTGAAAAATATGAAAAACAATGCAAATGATAATGAACCAATGAATCATATTATTTATGGTTTTTGGTCTGTTAATGAAAATTGATTAAATAAACAATGACAGTGTTTTTGCATTATTTGGATGGAAACGCAAGGGCATTGTTAATGCGGGGCATTGTCCTAAAACGGGTAATGTACAAACATAGGTAAACATTGGAAGCTTGCCTTTTCTCAGGTAAAACGAAAAAAAAAACATGAAACAAAGTGCTTATAACAAAAGGAGTTTAATTTAATTGTTTATCCCTTTTATTCTGGACGGTTTATATGATTTAGAGCATGAGTATGTATTATGTATACATACATTTTACTTTCATTGTCATCCTGAAGTTTTCTGTTTCATAACTTTGCTATGTTTTTTTAAATTTATGGCTGTCTGTTTTATCACACGTTGTTGTTGTTGTTATACTGCCGGAGTTTTCAGCATGGAATCAAATACTTGACTCTTTGTTGGAGTTTAAACTCCTAAAAGTTGTTCCACACAACACCACATTTTGGGGCCGAAAAACTGGAGGATTTTGCGATTTATCCATTTGGTTTGTATCCATTGGACCACCACATGGTCAATATTGGGGTCTCGATTCCCTTATCATTTTTTACTTTCTTTCGATACACAGAGTAACTGTTACACATGGCACATAATGGCTGTCGGTAGACTTTGGAGTTTGTGCATTAAGTTCCTTTTGAGCTGTGAAGTTGTCCTTCTTGTCACTGCCTATGAAGAAATCAGCTTCATAACTGAATTATCTAACGCATTTAGTTTCGAATTTGTTGTTTCCATTTGCTTCAGAAAATTTTGCTCTCAATCCTGCTGCTTCAGGAGGGTAACTTTCATGAAGCATCAGCCATGTTTCTAAAAACATGGATCGATGACCTATAAAAATATTTCAATTGATCGGCCTTCATTTTTCATATAGTTACTTTTGTTTTTGTACGTTGTCTCACGATATTCTTATTCCCGAAAACGTAATGCATTTCTCTTTTCTTGCATATTCATATTGTATACGTTTTCAATGGCTCATTGACTCACCGTTTATATTCGTTGGGATGGCAGACGACAAACAAGGAAGTTCAAAGAAAGAAAGAAAAACGACATTGCATTTGTAATATGATAATATAGATATGAGTACATAATCATAGTTATTATCGTAATCACAACATTCATAATTAAGCCCTGGTAATCTACATGCGAATGAAAAAAGACAAAGACAAACAAAAGTAAATGTGTATTGTCCAAGCAGCTTAAAGTTCACAGTTGTCGTCTCCATCTGAGCTGTGAATGTTAAAGCTGCAAGTTGTACTGCTTTCTGAAAGGAAGCGCTGAGAGTACAAAAATGGAGGCTGAGCCCTTTAGACAATTTGATTTTCCACCATTTACATTTCCACATGAGAGATGCCACTAGAATGTCCGCAGTCTACAATATAGACTCCAAACTAAGATCTCACAAGATTTGTGCATGGAGGTACAAAGTGTGTATCACTTCCTAGACATAAACTTTGGAAAAAGTCTTAGGACGTTCGTAAAAAAGATCAAAATACATTGTGTCAAACGTTTTGCAGTTCCTTCACCATAATGTGCATAAGGGGATCAAAGCCTTTCAATTGATTTAGCAGTTTTCTGTAAATTTTTGTTGCTAATTGGAACGCTGAGAAACTTTTTGAGCGCTAAAAGTTCTGCAAGAAATTTTCATTCCGAGAAAAGCAGTACTTAAATCGTGAACGAGTATAGCCACATACACATAATATATTATACACAAAATATCATGTTCTGGAATTGGCCTGGTTTGAATCATAGAAAGAAGCTTGTTTATTTATTGTTTAATATTCCATTCATGCTCATGTGTCAGTTCCAAATGTCAATTTGAGTGGGTGAATGCTGACGGCGTGTCATACGTAACGAAACAGAGGAAACAGATTGGTGAGATATAGCGAGACCACCCGATTTTGTCCAGATAACGTGCATTAAAGTTACTTCTTGCTTGTAGCAAAGTTATACGTGTATACTGTATTGTATATATAGACACACGTTCACTCAAAGGCCAAATTAAAGTGCAGAGTCTAGAGCCAAGATGTGTTATCCTACTAAAGGACTTTTCATTATTGTCCTTATTTTTCCTTTTATTTTGTTGTATATTTTTCTGTGTATGTTCTATGTTGAAAAGCATATTTGTGTCTCCATACATAAGATGCCATTTATATAAAATATGTAGACCATGATGTTTTGTAGGGTAGAACTTTTTCATCTTCAAACTTCCACTTTAACTATAGTACTGCTGCGTTGTGTGCTGTACGTACGTACGTGACCCCTGGAAACGAATTATTCTTATCTTAATTAAGAGTCATTCTCCAAGTCCAAGTCAAGTCAAGTCCAAGTCCAACTGACATGAAACTTATTTCTCTGTGGTTAAAAAGTCTAGTGAAAGAGAAAGAGAGGAGTCCAGAGAAGAAAATAATCACATGCTCACTCACTCACCTTTTTCATCCACCGCCGTTTGTCTACCTCGGCCGTCTATTTTTCCTCCTTTCGTGCTCGCCTTCGTCTCTGTCTTTGTCTTTCAAAAATGTGATGCGCGGAAGAAGGCAGGAAACTTTTAATTTGCTCCAGATATTACAAACACATACACATTATGCTATACGTCTGTCTATCTGTCTACATTTCCTAGCGTTTTCCCTCCCTTTGGAAAAAACTGTATATTTTCTACCATTTTTTCTACTTTTATTCTTTCAGAGATCCCGAATTTGAAGAGAAAAAATTTGAAGAAAAAAAATTACACGGCATTTTCATATATTCTGCATTCCAGAATATATATTCTGTATTGTTGGTTAAACTTCAACTTGAAAACATTGTAAATTTAATATGTACAATGTACATACACATGCTGATACAAGATATTCTCTTGTTTTATTTCGTTCTACACCATGCACTGACAAATGAAAACAAACACGGAAGAGACGGCGTGTAGATTTAAGATCCCATAAAGTCATATTAGCAACATGACTCTACGCCAGTGTAACATTAATATGAATATAAATATGTATTTGCAGCCAAGTTATTACAGTTCAAAAGTAACCCTCTCGCTTTATCTTTGAACGAAGAAAGAAGAAAGAATAATAATAGTAATAATACTATGGTAATAATATTAATAAAGCCCAGATATTACACCATGTATAGGTACATACATTGTATCTTGTTCTTGTATCGTGTACAATGAGCATGTACAAGATAAGCTTTGTAATAAAAATGACTGTGGTGAATGTAGAATAGAATAGACGGAACTAACAAGAGAAAGAGCAGAGCAAACAGAGTTTGAGCTTTATCGAGCCTGTTGATCTGAGAATAATTGCAATGATTAAACAGAATGGCAGATCTGTCCATGTTGTATCGTTAGACGCTTTTGATGTGATGTGCCGCCGTCCGAGTTCGTGGGTGCCTTATTACCCCATTATTACTACATATATATACATACATACGCCACACATTACTGTGTCAGCATTCTGCCTTCATTATTATTGCTATAACGACGATATTGTTTCAGTGTCTATTGTCTTGCTACTTTGTACAGCAATAATATGCATATTTTGTACCATGATTTTTAGTGAGCCATTTTGATTTCGACTCAGAGAGATCCGTTCTACATTTTATAAACTACAAAAACAACCGTAACTTGCTGATTCAAAAGTAAATTCGAGTTCTAGGGCTTTTTAAGAATGCAGAAGTTTTGAACTTGTAAATGTTGCATGTTGGACGAATTATCCAGAAATTCGGATCTTTGAACTACAAATTAACTTGTTGTGCTAAAATCAAACGGAAAAAGGGAAGAAATACGTTGCTGTGATTTTTGATAATTTTTTTTAATCTTTATCAAAAAGATTTAATTTTTTTGATAATATTCTAAGAAAAACCGGTACACTTTTGACTTTTGCGTAAAGTGAAAGAGGTATGAAAATGCATTATACATATATCATGTCATAATGTGTTTATGAAGTATGAAGCTTTGAAAATGTGCATTCAATTCCCGAGTCTGAACAGGGGAAGAAAAAGCGAGGAAAAAAGATTGGATGAGAACTTAATGAGCGAAATACTCTGGTTACCGGTGCATGTCTGTCACTTGTACATTGTAAGGCTATGGCTACGGCAGCTCTCACTGTGTGACTCCTTCCTCGTATAATTAATGATCTACCTGATTTTTCAACTCGCTTATTTTTCTATTTTTGAGTCCACTATACTCAATTATGAGCCTTTTTTCTGCTTGTTATGTACTCACACACTACATTAAGCTGTTACTCACAATGTCTCTCTATACTCTGTGTTGTATTGTATGCGGGCAAAGTATGCACTCACACACATACAGAGATGGAAATTGGCGGAATGCATTCCCCATTCCATTTTTTGGAATGGAATATTCCCATTCCCATTCCAAAATTCGAAGGAATGGGAATGGAATGGAATAGAAGCGCAGGGAATAGTAGAAGGAATGGAATAGCTGTGGAATGGAATGGGGAAGGAATGGAATGGAATAGTTCAAAAATATTCCGCGACAGTGGCGCCACCTGTTGGTGACCCCCGGAACTAAGCACTTGACCCATGATATTTTAGTTCCAAAGGTTTCCGGCAGATGGCGCCACTTACATAAGGTTACATTATATATACATATGTAGTATGTATATGCAATGTAAAATTTCGATGGAATGGCTTTGGAATGGAATAGGGACGGAATGGAATGGGAATGGAATGGAATAGTAATGGAATGGAATGGCGTTGGAATGGAGTGAAAAGGGAATGGAATGGGAATGGAATTAAAAAATCAAGAAAAAGCGCCAATGGAATATTACGGAATGCATTCCATAAATTTCCATCTCTGCACACATACACATGTGCGTAAGTTTTCTAGATCATCATTATCATCATCACCATCATCATTTACTCTTGTTATAAATGTGATGCATCTCCTACTGATATTGTATATACAGACATCTTGTACTCGAATTTTTTCCATCCTTGTTTTTTCTGTTCCTCTTTCGTCTACATTGTCATACACTGTTATACATGAAGGAAAAAGCTCTTTGTATTTTTTGTCCATACATATATTACACAAAATGCATACAAATAAAGACATACATATACATATTATATTATGCGTGCGAGCTCGCATTTATTGAAAAGACTTTGAATTTTTTCTCTGTGTCTCTGAGCCAGCGTCATGATAATGATAATGGCTATCCCGTACAATTAGCTGTGTATACTATGCACTTCTTCTTTTCTGCATCTGACTTGCTTCATTATTCATTTCATCGCGGACCAAGACAGAAATTTGAAAATACAATGCAATTGCAAATACAATTGAGCATGTTATAATCTAGTTCAGAGGGCAAGCAAGAGTACGATATATTTTGTCGGGGGAAAAAAATCTCTTCACATTTGTGACATAATGAACTGTCTTTTATTCTATTTTAGGACATTTCCCTGCAAAGCTTGGAACTAATGATTGGTTTGAAGATTCCGCAGTATATCCTCAAAGAATAACATTTATTTAACCCCAAATAATATTCAACATATCGAAATATGACGAAGCTAACGTATTTGAAATCTCATGTTCAATTTCATTATTGTCATTATTTTGAGGTTACTCTAATCAAAGCAACTTCAATATTAATTTAGTTTATTGGATGATAGAAGCTCGAAACTCAAAATAGAAAAAAAAACTTTGCTGGAAAGATGAGCTAGAGCAGAATTGTCTCTAGATTATGATAGTTATTGCCCTTCCATTCTTAACAGAATACTTGTGAAAAGATAACAATGGGCAGGGGAATGGACCATCTTCTTGTAAAATTCATCTCTAAATTTTGTGTACGTTCTTGTTTGAAGAATATGAATTTAAATGACGGAGGAGCTGAGGTTGGTTATTTTTGTACCAACGACCGTACATATGATCTGCTTAAAAAATAATGAAAATAACCTTGGTAGCGTGTGAAGTGGCAATCGATATACATATCCATGGAAATCACCAACTAGACAAAGAAGACTCGAGTGAGAGAGAAAGAGAGATGGATGAAGACAGGCATAGTTTACACGAGTCAAGTCCATAGCATTGTCTATTGTACATACATCTAATGCATAATCCTCCTCAACCACACCATTCATTTAAATCTTACTGCTAAAGTGTTTTAAACTTGACTTGTAAATAATTATGGTTCCAGTGTACAATCCACAATGAGCAGAGAGAAGACGAAACTTTATAAGTATTTTTATGATGTTACTTAATGCTTGACAAAATCTCACATCTCCATGTAATTCTTATCTGCAATCTTAAGCTGGCTCAAGACATGTCTTTCATTCTATTTTACAGTCGCCGACACATGAATTTGTAATGCAGCACTCATTACATATTATATACATACATACATACATTCTTCTTCGTTGGGATTGTCATGCCTTCCCTTGTTTCTGTACTTATTCTGTATTTTTAACAGCTTCATCTTCATTTTCATCCAGTTTTCTACATCACTCTTTCCTTGCATACATCACTTTGTTCCTACACACAGTATGCATGAAAAGAAACTTGTATGCTTCACATTTCACATAACCTGATCGTCTTTTGGTTATGTTAAAAATTGAAATGTTTGCAAGCAATTTACATCGACTACTTAACGCTCATCTGCTAATCGCGTCCCTATATGCTACAATATTTATACCCATTCTCTTAGACATACATGTAGATTAACTATCATTTTTAAGCTCAGTTCAAACTCATGAGAGCTTTTAATAAAGGTGTGCAGGAGATTTTCGTATAATTATAATTATCATATTGCCATTTCCACCTCCACCATATTCATTTCTATTTTTGTTTTCAAACCACCATACTACATTTTATTTTTGTATTATGTTTCAAGCCATTATTCTGTTTTACCATCACAATTATCATCCTCATCTCCATCTTTATCTTCATGTCTGCCTTTTTATTCACACACAAAGTTCAACTTACAGATTTACAATACAGCTTACGTATATTCTAAAAAAACATGAATATATTTTGTGTAGTGAAAATGTCTTGTGTACAAAGTCGACAAATATAGACATCCAAATGGAAAATGGTATACATACATACATTAATACATTGAAGCTGAATTACATACACTGTATCTGTATACAAATGGAAGTGTCAGCAAGTACAATATGCAATAATGTCCAAATGTCTTAAATAATATTTCTCTTGTTCTTACTACATACACCACTGTACATTGTACATGTTCACTAAACTTTAGCCATAGCTTTTGATTAGAACAACTGGAAATTCCTCTCTATTGTATTTACTTAGGACTGGCAGTAAGATTCAGTACTAACTGAAACGTCGGATCGTTCGTCTGTCCGTCCATCCATCCGGCAGTTTGTCCGTATCCATCTCCATCTAATTTTCGTTCTTGTTCTAGTTTCCGTGCATATGACTGGCAAGTGGCCTAAGCAGCAGAACATTGTAAATACACATAGCAGTAGTAGTTCATTATTACGACCACAGCAGCAGACCAACAGAGACAATTCTTCGCGTCTACGTCCATTGGCATTTCACTGGAATATATAGAGCATAAGCTATTACCATCCCATCACAGTTATTATATTGCCCTCGCCTTTCGAGTTCACCTTTGGTGGCCAATTGGTGACATCAGCATGAGAAAGAGAAAAGTAGACGACGGAGACCAGAGCAACCAACCCACAGCCAACCAAAGGTCATAAAAATAAATAAAGTGTCAGTGTTGGTTTACAGCAGCAAAGCTATAGGCAAAGGAAAGGCCAGGCAAAAGCAACAGTCCTTGTCAAGGCTCACAGTCAGAGTCAGAGGTTCAAGCCAAAAACCAGCAGTTATTTTATTCAAAAATACTGTTCATGCCTCTACTTTATTTGCTGCCAACTTCTATTAACTCTGTGAATACAGACTGTATGGTCTCCATCTACTTGTAGTTCCAGTTCCAGCTCCAGGATGCAATCTCTATTTTATCTCAATAATAACTGTATAATAGAGAAACATTGAAACAACAATTTCACATTTCATTTTCCTCCAGTTGTACACTGTATTGTGAGCACGGATAAATAATGCATGAATATATACACACAGTTGCTGGCTTTTCACATACATATGTACATTGTACAATGTACACAGTACACAGTACACATACAGCCAGACACAGACACCCAAATAAATACATACAAACAGCACAGCGCAGACAAACAATGGAGATAGTTTTAGGACAGAGAGCAGCCATTTTTGTCTCACTTTGCCTTGCGGATTCTCCTCGGAGGATAACGAGTATGAAGAGAAATATGGAGCTGGAGAAATGGAGACGGAGGAGGGAGAAGAGAAAAGGCCAGTGGTGGATTCTCTGGGGCCCATTTTAGCCCTGGTGAATGTGAGCGTACATCCCATGTTTATTAGCCACATTATGTCCGGTAAGTATTGCACTTCCAGCACACAATTCCAATTGTTCTAATGCTATTTGTATACAAGTGTGACATTTGCTGCACTGTATTCCTATGATCCTTGTTATTTAAACGAAAATTGAGCTTCCGCCACCTTTGTTTGTCTGTTTGTTTGTATACATAAGATTTTCATTTCATTTCCGTCTTCACTTTATTTTGTTAACTGTATCTAAACATTGCTGCCAGACGACTTTTTTTCCTTCGTTATACGAAACGACAGAAGCTAGATTCTGCAATCTTCTTCCTTAGTTAATGCACAAATACATAGAAAAAAAGGAGTAAGATGATGATTATGGTCCAAGGTAAAAGAATTTTCATTGTACTGCTATTGATACATACATTTTGTACAAATATATTTTACACTATCTCCAACTGTCTCTATTTATGCTGTTATACACATTGATCTATATTATACAGCGAAACTAAGGAATTTCACGACGTGTTTCCTGCTGAGAAAAACTCAAACATTAAATGGAGGATTAAAACTAAATGAAAGTTGAGCATTCCCTTAAAAAAATATCCGATCAACTTTGATCAAAAGTTGATGAGATTTGATGAGATTGACATGATGTGCATTTGGTT
>JAQIVE010002735.1:0-18865 GCA_034698285.1 Sminthurinus bimaculatus | reverse complement strand
TTTCTCCTATATGTGCTTTCTGTTTACAACATACAACATATTACAATATTGCGAAGCTCAAGCCAAAATTCAATAAATGCCTTTATTTCATCCTTCTCTTGAACCTCACATTTTTACCCATGGATAAATTCTCAGCTCGGATGTATTCCCTTCTCTTGTGGAATGACAATGTTGACTGTCCAAAATTCGATTCGTATAATCTTCCATCCATCCACAAAAAAGCGTTCCCTTTTCCCCCAACTATACTTTCCTTTTCTTGTGCTTTCACCCTTTTCATAATGTAGCGACAAGGACCTTTGTTTGTACATTGTGTATATTAGTGTTCACACTTCACACACACACGCGCACACACAAGCTCCTTTCAACAAAGGGGAGATTTCATTTGAGCCTCTCTCTCTCTCTCTATTTCGCGTTCAGCACTCTTTTCCTTCATTCTCTCTCATGTACACATCAAATTCAAGTGCGCTGTCGACTTGGAAGACTTTTTGGAAGTTCGTGTATTGTATATTGCGTCTACATGTTTATATTATGCCACACGTATTTTTCTATTCTGCTCTACAATTGTGTAATAATTACCTTTTTTTGTTTCTCTCTTCTATCTTTTAATCTTGCAGTAGACCGTCCCAAATCCCATTCCAATTTGACAGTCCGGAAATCCGGAGACAACCAATAATCTAACCACTGTAAACAGTATAAAGAAAAGGAGCAAAGCAATATAAGGGTGATATAGTAAAAGACAAAAGTTCCGAAAATGGATGTCAAGCTGATGACCCCGATCGAGCCCTACAAACCCCTGACAATTCACACCAATGGAAATGAAAGCGAAGACCTGGGCTTTCAATCCCAGGACAGCAACAGCCCAAGCAGCAGTAGTAGCAACAGTAGTAGTAGCAGTCCAAACATCCCGACAAGTAGTGACTCTGACGACTATCAGCATGAAATAGAGAGCGGTGTTGAAACCTCGAGTCCAGGGAAAATTGAGGATGATCAAAACATCAGCATCCACATTAATAGTGCCAGTACGATTATTGAGGCGACGAATACGAAGACGAACACAAACACGAGCGGGATTCCAGACAAGAAAATTGAAGAGGCAATGCAGGAGGCTGCAGATCCCAACACAGCGAGTGTGATCATATTCAAGGATAAGAATGGAGTCAATCCACCGATCACCATCACCATTATGAAGAATCAAAATGACAAAAGTCTGGTAGAGTCCTCTAACACTAACAATAGTGCAAGTACAGCTACAGCTACAAATCAGAGCAGTGTAAAAAATACTGAAGGGGACAGCAGGAATAGCTACAGCTTGGTCAACCAAAATTATTCGGGGAGCAACGGTGAGACAACAAAAGAGAAGCGGGTCAACTTTGATGGAGCAACTTTCATCAGTAACTCAAGTTCCAATTCCAACTCGAGTTCTCCTCATGCAGACTCTGTGCTGGATTCGGCTGCGGCCGTTGCAGTTGTGGTTCCAGCTGTGAGGAAATCCATTTTGAAGGACGACTCCTTCCGAAATAAGAAGCGAGCTGAGACTGCTATACTTTCCCCGGTGGTTGACGATGATTTTGATGAGGCTATGCCGCTGGGAGATGCTGATCTAGATGTCAAAATTCCAATGAACAAAGAATCTCTAAATGGCAAGGACGAGGACTGGAGCAAGTACACAAATCCATTAGCGGGACCGGTAAGTCATTTTTTAACAATCACTGTTA
Organism: Sminthurinus bimaculatus; assembly: GCA_034698285.1. Lineage (NCBI taxonomy): Eukaryota > Metazoa > Arthropoda > Collembola > Symphypleona > Katiannidae > Sminthurinus > Sminthurinus bimaculatus. The sequence goes on along the minus strand of JAQIVE010002735.1, from coordinate 17,150 downwards.
TTACTCTAATTCAATTATTTTTGAAGTGGTTAGATATTTTAAAGCGGTGTTTATTCTTCATTTTTCAAAATCATGATAAGTAGAAACCAAAGCAATATTAAAACTTGGTCACGATTCTTCTGTTGCGCCACAGCTTCTTGACGCCGGCTGTCGTTTTCTCCCATTCCGATGGGAATTTTGCAATCTAGAGTAATATGCTGCACTTGATGCAAAACGTAACAATTTGAATTCGTTCAACTACAACAATCACTTTTGATTTCAATATAAAAATCTTTCACACTTTCCTCTAATAAATCAATGTTCGTTTCACGTGCTGATGATAGAAAATAGAAAGCGTGCGATACACGTAACGGTTGCATTTTACCTATGCATTATGCATGATATTGCGTATGCTTCCATTTCCATTTTCCTCTATTAATTACTATAAATCCAAGATTGTTTTAAATATGCATGTTTATACTGAAAAGTCCACAGTGATAACTACAAAATGTGTAACATATATATGACTAATTCGTGCTATACAACATCAAAAATGTAATGACCAATTGTACTCATGGTTTAATATCTCATGAGGATAAAACAGAGACAGGGTCGATGTCTTAATAGCTAATTGTCTTTTCTCCTTCGAGACGACATGAATGGAGATACGAGACATGTACATCATATAACTAATGGATAGGCGAAATGGGTATTTTAATGTACTTTGCCATATCACTTTTTTGGATCGAAGATATTAAAGTACACAGTCTTTCATCCTTTTTGTCGCCATCAGGAAAGAGTATTGATATGCAATAACTATACTTTAAAGGAAGTGATGAGCGATGAGCGCAGCCATCGCATCAAGCAAATTACTACACTAAAGTTTTTAAAGAGCAAGTTTTAAAAATAAAGGCAATCATATTGAATATACTTTACATGAGCACTGAGCACTCATTGATACAAAGCAAAATATATACAATGTACAATTATTTGGTCCGCGAACCTACTGAAATTGGAGTCGAGGAATTTGCATGACTACTTAATTTAGACGGCGTAAAGAGATTGCATAGAAGCACATATAAATAACACAAGAAGCAATTTCAATGGAAAAAATTATCATTGATTCTTTCTCCGGTTCAAAACGCCATCAGAGTTTCATTTCCAAACTGTGATCGCACATTAAGATCGCGAGCCATTTTAATTTTGCAAACGTACAAGTTTAAAATTCGAAATGTGATCCATTGTTATTATACCAATTCGATATTTTTATTGTATGAGTTACCTAGCAAGCAAAATGAATAGTCTTTACAGGCAGCTGTCAAAAGTAATTTGAGTCATATTTCATGTACATATGAGTATTGTACTATTCTTGCTCATTTTATTTAGTCATGATAAGACAAAATTAGGGCAGTACGTGAATTATTACTTGAATTATTACGTGTAATAATTCAAGTAAACATATCATGAATTAATCTCGTTTCATGTTTCAGCTTTTTTAGTGACAAATGATAAAAATATGAAATTGCGTGGTTTTATTTTCAAACTGCTTGTGATCGCAAGTCGCAAGTCAAGATCGCGAGCCATTTTCATTTTACATTCTCCAAAGTTGGAAATGTGATCCGTTTTTATGATTCTGATTCAAGATTTAAGAGAGAGTATGAAATTGCGTATGCGTGCATAAATACAGCATGGTTCATTGCAGCTCAGCTATTGTTTTGTCACTACATACATATACATTATGATTATGATTCTCGTTTTTATAATAATATGTGTTAAGTAACTGTATATAAAAAGGGAGAAATATTAGAATTGTCCTGCGTACGGCAGCGACAGGCCTTAATTGTTGAGGCTATTAACTTGGCTCCGGCGTCTTTGAGTAAACCAGGATAAAAACCACTTGAGGTGTATGTAAAAATCTCTTTTATGAAAGACAGAGCTAGACAACACTACATAAAAATATGGTCGTTAATATTGATGATAAATAGACGTTTCGCCGTCACAGTTCTAATCAACAATGGAGCGCTATGTATCAAGAGTTCAGACATGCAGGAGCAATTTTCATGGCACAAAAGTTGAATGATTACCATTAACCTGCTAAGATTACCTGCAATATCATGTACTGTGGGTGCACACAAATATGCATATTATGGATACTTTTAAATATGTATTTGCGATATAATTGAAAAGTATTCGAGCATCAGAAATTCAGCTTCCAATTTGCCCCCGTTTTTTTGCTTCTCCCATATAGATCAGCCTTTCCTTACATGTCATTAGCTTTTCCTCGTGATTTTGTTAATTGATGGAACTGAAAAGAAATAAAAATGGACTTGCGGTTAGAAGCATACACATTCTATGGATACGCTGTCACTATACTGATTGTGAATGCATCAATAGCAGAACATGTACAGTTGAGCAATGTATTTTTGGGCAGATAGCTCTGTGGCGGAACCGCGGAGAAAGTCCAAGATGAAAGGGAAATGTGTGGACTGTGGATTACATACATTGTGCATGATGCGCTGCCTTGTGAATCATAAATCGTACCTTTCTCTGTTTAGCTCCGTTGGCATAGCTGCAATGCGAGAAAAAGGAAAAGTCGGAGTGAGTAAATGGACGGATATTATTATTATAGGTATGTATACAGCATACAGAGTAAATGTGTACAATGTTGGAATAAGGGTACTATTTTTACCGTATTATTATATGTATGTATGGTGCGTAATAGTAAAAGAGGCTCTATGACATGGAATAATTGGGCTACTTGGTAGACTTGAGTTACCTACTGTATAAGTGGCATGATGCCTATGCATGTACTACTGACTCCTGAATTGTTTTGTTTATGTATGTTCACATACATATCCATAAGTGTATAGGGCATAAAGGTATAAAAATTCTTGTTGGTGTACGTTTAGCATGCGAGAGAGGTGAAAGCACATAGCCGAAACTCGGAGTTTCTCATGCCATGCTATACACGGTGTTTTCTAAGGAGCTGTTCTACAATATATAGAAAATAGAATGTACGCCGGCTATGGAATGTAAAACATTTCCCCGCAGCACAAAGTATTCTTTCTTCTTTCTTTATTTCGTCAAATTTTTTGCAAGCTAGCTGGTTAAATAGTCAACTTTTTGCTCTTTCTGCCAGCAATGATCAGCTGGACAGAGCTCCTTAAGCACTAAAAATCCTACGTTATTTTACAACATGTGCTTCAGTGTTTAGTTTTTGTTTTTTAAACTAAAAGTGTAAGTGTGATAAAATAACATTGATAACCTAAGTATGTACAATGTGCATATTGCTGTTGTTTACACATCCGGCTTAAAAAAATTCCACTCCGAGTAGATATATGAATGTATGTAAGTATCTTGCGTGGATGTAGATCGTCTCATTTGTTCTGTGCCACAGTTTTGCAAGTACGTACTCCACGTGACTGATTGTGATGAGAGGAAATGGGAAAAATAATTCGTTTCTGTGAATGTTTTGGTTAAGCCAGAAGTTTTAGAATTTTTTTATAGCCGCTAAATTATTTTTTAAAACGTTTCTTTAAAAATAAGCAAGTATTTTGTAGGTACATGTGTGCTGTGTGCATTGAAAAATTATTGTTACATTTGGAAAAATAACAATGTAGAACTTTTGAATATGCATATCTATGTATACAGAAAGTCCAGGAACTTTGAAAAAAGTGACAGTTTTGCTCATACATACATTTTTTATTCATACTGACTGACAATGCGGTAAAATGGCCCATTAAACTATCCAACTTTGAAAATTTTTCTCTGTAGCGAAAGTTTTAACTACACACGCATGTGTTGCCTTTGGATTTTGGACTTCAACTTTTAATGTGTTTTCTTTCCATGCTTTGCGTCATCCAAAAATTTGCACATGCATTTGCACATACATATACATATGTACATAAATAAATATTCTTCAGATATACGGGTCAGTATAATATTTACAGTCACTAGGATGTATTTGCAATTCAAATGATAAGACTTGGTTTAAAACAGTCGTTAATTAGCCAAGTCACTCACCCATCGGCTGACTGATATTGGTTCTTGGTTTTGTATTTTAAACTTTGATCAAGACTTTTGACTTTGATGGGACGACTATTTGCATTGGTGATCTGTGTCTGTCCATTAATGAGATTAAGTAAATAATATTATGGAGATGTCGATTTCCACAATAATTACCGGTTGCTTAGTGTTAGCTGCATTCGCAAAAGTGAAGAAGTACTTTACTTTTGTTTTACTTCTTTACTTGGGAGCGAATGAAATTATCATTATAATTACTCATACTTATACTTATTTTAACCGTGATTATAATAATACAGCCCCTGTATGCATGATGTAAAATACACATTTTACACACTACACACTATTTAGTTTTCTGTGTCCATTATAGCTTATTAAGAACAAACTCTGTCATACTTTCTTCTTCGGTTCAATGTTCTATATGCTAGATGGTAGAACTTTTTTAAAATCATTTATCATTTATTGCACAGCATAATAACTTTGTACAATGTATAAAATAGACACAAATAAGTGTAGAGCTTGACTTGACTATGTAATTTTTTCTATTGTTTGTCGCTATTAAAAATTTCAAGCGAAATTCTGACGAAAACTGACGGTTCAATGTTCAATACTTTCATGTTGCACAGTTACATGTGTAAGCGTTGTATGTATATTGTATACTGTATACCCATACATGTGTGCATGTGTGTGCAGTGTGCACTGCAGATTTTAGAACACTGAACTTAACTGAAAGTCAGTCAGTAGGTATGCGTGTGGCTTAAAATAGCCTTTGAATTTTTATGCTGTGTCAGAGAGCCAGCTCTCCATCTCCATTCTTCATGTATGCACATCATTAAGTACATATTATATTATGTATATATAATATAATATAGTACATACATACATAGGATACTTATGTATTGAGTATTCTCCCCACATAGTGAGTGTAAGTATGTATAATGGACTACACTTTTTTATATATTTTAATTTAATAGGACTGAGAGTTGAGAGTTGAGCCCGAGATATGAGAATATCAGTGTAGGGTATGAGAGATAGGGAACAAATATTAGCAACTTGACAATTCGCTAGCGTTATGCAGTATGTATAATGGCTTGTATAATATAGATGTTTGTAAAAGCAAAGAGGGATGTAATAATAATAATAACATAATATGATGGGATGCGATGTGATGTGCACACAAATCTCCAATATAAACACTATTTTAGATATCTGTGCAATTTATACATTTATGTATGTGTATAATGCATAACATAATGCACAGGATTTTTGTTTACAGTCAATCTGCTGTCGTTGTCTGCCTCCACTGTTGCTACTGCTGCTGTTGAAAAGGCATTTCATTTGACACACTTTTGACTTTTGCTATTTTTTATTTTTTCCCCTTCGGCCCAACCGATATATAATACAATATATTTTATTAAAGATCTGCTTAAAGCTAGACTTGGGCCCGTCTTTTTCTTGCAGGCTTATTAAATACATGTAGAGACTCTTTCAATTTCCAATGTGCTACTGTTAAGTGACAGGATCAAAAGCCATGTAAAAGTCTCAGTCTCTTCAACTTTTTCCATCTTATTAAACTTTTGTAGCTTTACAATAATAATAATAAAACTTTGGACGAGATCAAAGTGGAACTTGACTAAAAAAAGTTATAATATTGTACCGTTTTGATGGTTCTTCAATAATACACTCAAGGTTGAAAGTGATTTTTAGAGTGAGAGTGAAAGTTTAAATTGTCAGTAAATTTTGTTTCGAGAAATAAAAATTCAAACACTTTGTTCGATAAGTGCGGCAGCAGTTAGCAGTTAAACGCTTACTTTCAACGACATTGACAATAACACGTATATTAAAACTTTTGGATGAAAAATATCACTGTAAAGTTACACACACATTATCATACCGCCAATTATTTTTATTGCACTATATAAAATAGAATACAATACGCTATAAAATTTAGCCCGAATTTCAATAGACACAAACACGCACACAGATAAAAAAAATCAAAGTCAAAGCCACGGAGACAAAGTATAGTAAACTTTTCTTGTGTTGTAAAAAAACGTGCCGTCTTTGGATCAGCAAAGTACATGTGCAGAATGAAGATATATAAAAGTTTTTGACAGTGTTTTAAGCCTTTTGTGTCAACGTCGGTAGTCGGTACGCTATACATAGGACTGGGACACAAAAACACAACACGCGTTTTGCTTGTCGCCGATTGAAATAAAAAACGGGAAAAGTTCTCTTGTGGTTGTCAGTTTGTCACCAACCTGTACTTATACACATATTATTTTTATACTGTCTACTGTACCTATGTATGTATGTATGCATATATAGATTCTCTTTTTTCTTTTTGGGTGAAAATTTGAAAGAAAGAGGAGAGGAGAGAGAACAGAAAAGATTTTGAGCTCCTTTTGCACGCTAAAACACAGAACACAGAAGGGGACGAGAAAGGGAAAGTCCGTTCTCTTTATTTTGACAAAGACAGACAAGGGCAAGAGCTACATATAATAAGTACCTAGAAAGCTACTCAACTAAGCTAACGATGAGATATACCTGTACACTGCACACGTAGATGTGTGCATTGTGTATGTGTGTATGCATGTATAATGTATAGTGTATAGAGAAAAAACGTGTGAGAGTTGGGTTGAATACAAAATAGGAATTTTCACCGCTCCTTTCTTTTTGGTCCGGATAGTATAAAGGTGACGAGACAACTATAAAAGGAAAGCGAGAACAAGGGGCGGGAAATACATATATGTATGTAGTATGTATGTATAATGTATAAAGAAAAGTGGGAAAAACACAGAGGAAATAATCCATGAGGTGAAATCGCTTTGCGAATTTTTCGCTTACATGTGTGTGGTGCAAAACTATATGCTTACGGGTATATAATAATATACAATAATATACTGGTTCATTCATATCTACCCCCAAAGTACCGAATTTACATTTTCCTCTCATACAGATGAAGATGAGAGGTACACCGGCGGAAAGAGAAAAGGGAGCTTCGAACGGTTCTATTCACGACTTATTGATTCTACTGTGCTGTGGAGAGGCTCTAGTTTCCAACTTTGGATGGATACCGTCAAGTTGTCATTGACTGACAGTAACTAGAAACTATGTACATATATGTATGCAATCAAACTGGGGTTTCTCATTTCGTCAAAAGTTTAATTGGAAAAATGAAGGAAAAAGGATTATTAAACGATAATGGACGTAAATAAATAGTACAGAAATAATGTAAAATGTAATCAAGTCAAGTAGAACAAGCCTTGTCGCAATTTTAATAGTTATTGACGATGACGATGATAATTCCTATAATATACGAACTATGAATAGTATTAATTGATTTTCAGGGGATTTTTTGAATAATTAATCGTTAGTAGCTCTGTTATGAAAATCATGACTATATTATATGTAGCTATTTTTAAGACTTCCCTGAAATTATGCAACTTCACTCCCTATGCAACAAAAATTTTTACACAAAGGCCTATTGGTGTATGTGTTACGTATGTATATAATATGTAGTTTGAAAAAAGTCCAAAGGAGTTACACAAAAGAAAAAAGGGAAAAATTGTGGACCATTTTAGACGACTTTACGGTGCGGTACGGTAAAGTACAGTCCATGTGAAGACTTTTGGTTGTAATCTTTTTCCTCTCGTGTGCTTCTCATCTTTTGGTTTGGGTTGGTTTTAGTTTTGGTTTTTGGTGGCCTGCTGTCGACTCTATTCCACTATTATTCTACTGAGCTACTGTCTTTTCCTAGCTCATTTCTCTGTTCTGTGGATTGTGGATATTCTGTGCCACTTTTTCTCTTTCTCATTCTCTTCCCCTTTTGGCTCTCGTGTGTTCCTTTCCATTCTCATTCTCATTTGAATCTTGCGAGTCTTGAATCTCCAAGACTCGCATTTTTCGGGTCTCGGGAAAAGCGAAGCAATTTCCTCTCTCATACCTACATACACACACAGAGTTACTTTCCCTTTTTCTACAACGCTACTTTTATACATAAATCTACTCTTGCCTCTTTCTTTCCAGTGACTCAAGCTCAAAAAGACTGGAACCACGCACAAGTTTTGCGGTTGTGGTTCCTGATGGGATTTTACGTTTTATACAGTATACATTATACATACATGCATAAATACACAGTGTAGTATAACTTTGAAACCCGTTTTTTGCACAAATTAGTTACCATCAACTTGTCAATACTTTCTTATAACATTGTTATTATAATGTTGTAATACATGTTCTCGTTGAACAGCCAGTGAAGCTCACGATGTGATACTTGATGTAGCGTATAGAGCGTATAGAAGGCAAATTATAAAAATATTATAGAGGCAGAGAAAAACGGAAGTGAAACGTAAAGTTGCAGACTGTGGCTCAAAAACAAAGTACACATAATATCCGTCTAACGTCTAACCGATTACCGATAAAATGAACCGGGTAACGAATATTTCAGACAAGATATAAAAATAAAACTCATATCGCTTTATGTTCCACTAACAAAATAACAATGCTATGTTGTATAATATAGCGATACATGGAAAATCAAAGGTGAACGCTTTTGTGATTGTGAACTGTGACTGTGATATATTTACAAAGACATTGTACATGTACGAAACGGTGCATCATAATAATAACTAACAAGCTATACCTACAAAAGTTGAACGATTACGAGCAAGATAAAAATGTAGATACGTATATTATGTATATAATTGGAAGCTTTGTAAATATATATGCGAATACGAATACAAATAATATGACTAACGCAATGATAACATGGTATCTTTTTAGTAAGGATTTTGTACAACTGTATGAATACACAGATATTATTATGTCATAATGTTGGACAAAAGTCAATCATGTGCTGATATCTCCTTCTGATTTTTTCGTACATTTTCCTAGACTGGCAATGACAAAAATAAATACATAAATAGACACGTAATACTCCTACACCTCTACTTACACGTTTTTGTTTGCAATCAATTGACTTGATTTTGATTGTTATGTTGTGATACCAGGGAGAAAGATGAGATAATAATTTTGTTGTCCGGACTCTTCCTCTCTTGAACAGTTTTATTAGTGTCAGTGTTTATTTATACTGTATAAAGTATAAAGTTTCGAATAAAAACAATTTAAAATTGCAAATTCCTGCACTGTAAATAATAAATTTTTAAAACAAAATGGCCCTGGTTCTCCTAAGTTCGATTTTTGGCCATAAATTTCGTTCGACTGTCAAAGCATTTGTGATGGAGCTAGCATTTGAGCATCCGGTCTTAACAGCGTTCATAGTCGGCTCACTGTCATCTGTGACCCTTTACGTTTTCATTCATCGAAAAAACTCGGTATTGTAATTTTTTCGCTTCCTACGTTTCAATTGTTGCTCAAAAAATTTTGAACTTCAATTTACTCTTTTCACTATAGGCACTTATCTATTTTAGATTTTAGATGAGCATAAATAGAAATAAAAATTGTAAAACTTGTATAAATGATGAATGCGTACTGCGTACTAAAAAATTATGATAATAATAATATGAGGTTTGATTTACGATTAGTTGAAATTTTCATCCATCAAGGCTAGCATGTGTAACTTTATCTAACAGCTAACAGTATTAATACCACCCCCTGTGATTTTAATGAATTATTTTTGAAAATAAAAAGTTATTGATGATTTATGATTTTACTTTTTTGTGTTTGCAGTTGAGGCGAAAGTTGCGTGCAGTCACAAAACGAAAGCAGGAAGAACGTCAAGCTCAGTTTGAGGATCTCAAGTCAAAGTTCAAGGTATTAATGCATGAATTAAATGATGCATGGCAAACAAGAAATAGGGGGAAGATGGAAGTACCTAGCTTTTCCTACTTTCTTTGCATTATATGGCGAACACTAAACACAACTGTTATCTCCATGCATTCCAACTAATTTCAATTTTACGATAATATGAGTATAAAATTTATATTATGATGTGCAAGACTAATCATTAATTTTTTCTAACTCTATTCTTTTTGCAGTTGAACCAGGATGCTCGGACGGTTCTCAATTTGGATTTTAAAACACTGGTCAGTAGACTGCAAAACAGAGAGTTAACCGCCGTTCAAGTATTAGGAGCGTTCATTGCTAAGGTACTGAATAAAATTTCAAATTGAGAATATTATAAATGCACTATAAATGTTCCTTTACTAATTTTTGACATCGCAACTTTTTTTAAATATATAGTCACTGGAAGCAAACGATTTTTGCAATGCAATCACGGAATTCAATCCAAAGGCTATGGTAAGAAGCCACAATGGTTAAACATGTAAATAGTAAATACACATACAAATATCTGTATTACATAAAAGCATCAACACTTTTTATCTCGTATTCAAATTTACTTTCTCTGCATTTACCTCATTAGCAATTGGCGGAAGATCTTGACAAGCTTCCCCAGATCAAAGGCCCACTTCACGGTGTCCCTTTTGCAGTCAAAGATGACAATAACCTTGAGGGGATGGACAGTACACTAGGATTTTCTAAAAATTGCTATAAGCCCCACACGGAAAGTGCGGCCATTGTTTTAGCTTTACAAGACTTGGGAGGAGTTCCCTTTGTAAGAATTTTCCCTTGTGTAAAAATAATGTTTAAACTTAAAAATTTGTATTTCATGCATTCAATTAACATATTTGATATTTTGTCGTACAAAATATGCAAGTACCTAAATAATAAATGTGTACCTATATAAAATGAATCTTTTCAGGCAAAGACAAACGTTCCACAGACTCTTCTCTCTTTCGGCTCTGACAATCCTGTGTTTGGAACTACCACGAGTTCACACAACCAAAAGCTCTCTCCTGGAGGCTCCTCCTCTGGAACTGGATCCCTCGTGGGGAGCAGTGGATGTCTGTTTGGTACAGGGACTGACATTGGTGGGAGTCTGAGGTTGGTGAATTGAGAAATTGAGAATAAAACAATGACATAGATTGTAATATAATATGGTATACACAGCGGCATAATACTTGGCAAATATTTAAATACTTTCAGGATTCCAGCCACATTTAATGGAGTTTCCAGTTTAAAGCCAACTTTTGGTAGGATGAGTGTGCGTGGAATCTCAGCCTGCTTTCCAAACATTTTGGGCTTGGATGCCACCAGTGGTATCATTGGTCAAAATGCGACAATTGTCTCCACTGTGTACAAACACCTTTTGGAGAATAATCTCCAGACCAAGTAAGGACGCCCTTCAAAGTGACAAACTTGATGGCCTCATTAAGTAGGGAACTTTAATGATCTCAATTATTCCTGGGTCAAACTGACGATCTAATATACGGATTTTATTATTGTTTTTTTATTAGATTTGACCCCAGAGTATTGCCCATTCCCTGGAATGCAACGGTATTCAACTCCAAGGAGAAGCTGAGGATTGGTTATTTTACTCAAGTTCCCTTCTTTCCTCCCGTTGGCGATACAATTGAGACGGTGGAGAGGGCCGTTGAGGCTTTACGCAAGCAAGGCCATACTTTGATTCCAATAGAACTACCCTGTGACGAAAAGATAATGCGGACGGCTGCTAACTTTATTTTAGCCGATGGAAATAAACAACTACTGAAACTATTGTGAGTAAATATAAATATGTATTTTGTACTATAGTTTTAAATCTACCTCGGACAATACTCTAGAAAAAATGCGGAAAATGAGATTTTTAACTTTTGAATTTTGAAAACATTTAAATATAGGAAAGGAGAGGAAGTTGCCAAGTGCGCTGAACTGAATAATCTTGGCTCGAAATTTCCTCACTGGGTGATGAGAATTTTGGCCTTCTTGCTACAAAGAAAATCCCTTCTCCCGTGGGTATACTCCAAATCTCTGTCGACAATGCTGGACGCTGGCGCTTTCACGGGTCATCAGCTCTGGGAAAATAAAGCAGAGCAGAAGCAAATCGTTGAAGAGATGTATGCCGTGTGGAAAAAACACGAGATTGTCGGCGTAATTTGTCCAGTCATGCCGATCCCGGCAATCCCGGTTAATCTTCCAGGGTTACTTCCAGGTAAGGGCATTACCGTTGTGTATAGTTAGTTGCTGGATTTTCGGGAAAATTGAAAACGTTGCATAATCTCATTTTGTATGTATTTCAGTGGCTGCTGTCTACACAATGGTATGAGTTTCCATAGAAAATCTGGGAATTACTGATATCTGATATAAACTTTTAAAACTTTCAGTATATTCAGTACTTTGTTTAATTTGTACAATGACACCATTGGAATTTAATACCAAATATGTATGTTGTATGTAGGTATGGAATGTTACTGATTTTCCTGCGGGCGTTGTTAAATTTGGATCGGAGTCTGGCAAAAATATTGACGCCTACAACACCAACGGAGACAATGCTCTGAAACTGGCCAAAGAAGCGTGCAAAGAATCCATTGGCTCACCAAGTGAGACTTCATTGAATTCATTTTGAATATCTGAAAAATGACTGAATATTATAATTATTATTGTGCATTCATGTTTCCTTGATTTTTATTCTTACAACCAAATATTTTATTTTCTACAGTTTGCGTGCAAGTCGTCGGTCTTCCGTATCAAGAAGAACTCGTCCTTAGAATAATGCAAGAACTGGATGATTACAGACTGTCCCAGTCACAGGACAATAGTTAGAAAATTGTCCAATTATTTTAGGAGCAAAAATAAAAGTATTTAATAAAATTTAGAATGTATAGACTTTACATAAATCAACCACAATAACAGTGAGCATGCGGGAAGTGTCTCTACAACCTAAAAGCAATAACATAAATATTATTAAGTATATTATTATAAAACTTATGTAAGTATAAACAAACTAGGTACTGGCTATAAAACTGCAGGCTTTAGTAGGTACGGTGTAAATACAGAGGCAGAAGTGCTCACCTCTCACCTCACAATTTTTTCTCATTGTCAGTGTAAGTATGTACTTAGGTAATGTTATTTTTCCTCTGCCGTCAGTCCCTTTTCTATCATTATAAAATTAATGGAAATTTTCTATAAAAGAAAAGTAGTCGATCATCTTAGAGGTTGAGAGTTTCTTTGGAGCTGCAGTAAAACAAATGGGTCTACTTTTTTAAAGTATAATTAGTAATTACACCACTAAATTACTCATATCTCTATATATAGTTTACAATTTATAATTTATAATGCGTACTGTTAAAAATAATTTAAGTACTGTGTATAGCGTGGGAAATGATATGTACTGTATTCTGTATAATAATATACATAAAATTATTTATCTATGCAAATCATCGGTATTAGGAATTAGGATTAACCTTTTTCGAGGTGAAAACTCCGTATTTAAAGTTAAAGCGAACTGCATTAAACTGTTAAATGATTTTGTAGGTAGTACTTACGATTACACGTCAGTCTGTAGATATAAATAAAATATTTGTCGCGAGGTAAGTAAAAACAGAGATTTGTGATGTTATTAACGTGCATGTTTCGCACATAAAAAATGAAAGCGATAATCCAAAAATCCAAATTGTTACTGAAAAAGGAAAAATGAAAAAACACTATAAATACTCAAGACGAAGACGAACATATAGGCAATAAAAAGAAAAGCGAGAGAACAGAGAAAATTCTCCAGATTTTTGCATAGTTTAGCAATAATTAACTATGTTTTATGTTTAATTAAAATATTTCTGGCAAGAAAATGTGTTACCTATACATGTACAGTAACGAATTACATTGAACACTATTTATTTGTACAAAAGAAAGAATGATCGGTGATATTTAAAATAAATAAATCGAAAAGCTATAATCAGCAATCAGTGACTGTTAGATCGACATTCTATGGTCGAAAAGAACTTTGTTGTTACGATTTTATCTCCCTTCATTTTCACCTTTTAGAAAAAACAGTCAAAGACACTCATTCATTTTTCCAGAAATACATTTTCCATGTAAACGATTTATTATGCATTGTAGCTATACGAGTATACATACTCTATAGGTACTTAGGCAGGTACTTGTTGGTGCTGTGAGAGAGAGTGCAATTGTTTTCGATTGCTTAACTCTATATCAGTCAATGGTCAAGGGACTTTGTTGGGCTGGTTCAAAGATAAAAAGCGTGTGCCAAAAGCCAAAATACATACTAGATAGTGGAAACTATACATAAAATAAATAAAAAATAATATACACTTCATTGATTTCACTATGTATATTCGTGTACTGCATACTACATAGTTCATTTACAATAGGTTGTAGTTACATAACATGTACGGTACATATGGCAACTTTATCAAAGCCTTTGATTCAAAGGGACAGAGTCCAAAAAAACACTGCCTATTTTTTCACAATCAAAATCTTTTAGTTTTTTACTATCAAATGCCATATGCCATGACATGTCGGAAATAAAACACTATTTATCTTGTTATATGCATTCTACATGTAATAATTAATATCGTAAGTTTGAATGGGAAATGAATTTAAAGCCATGACTGACGACTGTGTCATGCGTAAGTATAAAGTACAGAGTGTCTTCGAGTTGACTATACGGTCAGTGCTGTGTCAGCTGCATGCGGGACCCTTTCTCCACCCTTTCCCATTCAATTCCTAAAAAATAACCATGCAACCCACCTCCCCTTTTTAAGGAATATGATGGAAAGGGGTGGAGAAAGGGTTCCACATGCAGCTGACAGAACATTGACCGTATAGTCAATTCGAAGACACTCTGTATGTAAATGTTGTACATGTACATATGATATAGCTTTTATACATTATGCATATGTGTGAGAGTTGTGAGTTGTATTCCTCAAATTCATCAAACACATAATCATATCATGATAATGCTGATAATTATCATTTAATGAATGAATTGACGATACCTACTCGGAAACTGAGACAAACTATTACCATGATATTATACATATACCATCATAATGACATATTGGTGAGTAAGGAAGATTGTAACTACATATGCTATCCATTCTCTGCGTCCTCTAATTAACTGATGTATGCACATAAAACATACAATATAAAATGTATTTTCCAGCATTTTTATGCTTTATACTTCATATGTACATAGGCAAAATATTATTATAGTATACATAAATGTACTTATATTAATTAAGTAAGTCTTTTTGCATTCAGCTTGTGAATTTCCATTTTTCTTTCTTTTTACACACGAGAGTTCAGTCAGCATTTACCTAAGTATCAAACAGTACCGAATTGCAAGTGTCAAAAAATAATGTCTCACTATGCTTTTAGTCATGAGTAGCCTCCGTCGGTATATATGGCTATAGCTGTGCAAAAACTGGTTTTAGACTTTAGACACATCTTTAAAGTTTAAATAATGCAAAGTAAGGTTAAGAATCAAAGAAGATTTCGTATCACGTGATTGTGTGTAAGTATTAAGTACATTGTCTAGAACTTCGAATAGGTAATAGGCATAATATTCTGATGTCTATAAGTCTAAATAGCATAATATTCTACACTATGCACCGTACATTACACACTACACACACATACGTATTACGTATGCTCAGCACTCAACATTATTATCATCATTGCAGTATTTAGAGTTTACGGTTCAACTTGAACCTTTTTCAAGTGCATTTTTTGCCACCATACTATACATACAATATACAATACATCAGATACCCATACTTTACACTTTACACCCAATCAGTGCTTCTAAATCAGTAGGTAAGCCAATATTACGTATTGTTAGATGTAAGATATGAGAAAGTGCGCGTACGAATACCCTGGTCAGTGTCAGTAATCGTCAGTTGAAATACTGGTGAAAACAATTTACGTGTGTAGATAGTGTGTAGTGTGTAAGGTGTAAGTTCAGAGTTTATTTATTATTTGCTCAATACTCAAACCTTGATTGTCAGTGCGAATATCACTTTGAGATTGAATTGATACATAATACATACTCACTACTCCCCACATTGCATAATATTTATTAGATGTACATATTAATAATTATAATGTAGGCGTGTAATGCGTGTCCTAAATATTCGTTCCTAGGTATGTATGCATACACTTGAAACTACATACTTATATAGAATATATATTATATAGACAGTTACATTGTAAATATTATTGCATAACTCACATTTTAATGGAATGAACGCATAACACTCTTGTCCAGGATAAGCATTGGAATTAAATAGTATAAATATGAAATAGTACTCCAAGTATATTGAGCATGGACTTATTCGTGTTATAAGCATATTATTCATACTATATCAAACTCGCTTTCTCGGTTACCTATTAGTCTATGTATGTATGTATGTTGTCAAAAAAAGGGACACTGAATATCAGTATACCTCAGTATACTTGCCTGTATATGCATATTTTGTATGTACGTGCATCGTACTACGTATAAGTATGTTTGTGACTTGTGACACACACATAGTTTGTGTTCGGACGAAGACCATTCCTGATTCCTGTCACTGATGTTATTGACATTGAAATTATTAGAGAGAGGTATTACCTGTATTGCATATTATGTATTAGCTGAATACGAACGACCTTTGATACACAGAAGTACTGGACAAACAAAATTACGAGAATATCCAATATAATCCACAAGCAAGTTCACCATAAGCTCAGTTGCTCTGTATCAGTTTATGACGATAGTCGATAGTCCTCTGAATGGGCAACCGCTATCCGCTACCAAAAGGTTAAAGGTATCAATGTTACAATCGGAAATCGAAATTACTACTCGAATTTTTATGTGAGCTCTTGCATTCAATCCAACAAAAAAAGGCGACATTGACGGACATTGGTTTTATACTCACACATCACACAGTTCACAGTTCACATCGGGGAGAGGAAAGAAAATCCTTTGCTTTTGAAATCAAGTCCGCGTGTCCTAGTTCAGAAAAGTCACAGTTGACAGTTGACAGTTTGTGAATTTTATGACAAAAGACAATATAAAAGTGTGTTGTGTGTTTGTGTTCATATTTAATTATTTCATTGCTAAGCTAACTTCACATTTAAATAATTGACAGGCCGTGTTATCGTCAAGTTTGTACCCTACCAAAGGTATATTATTATAATTCCCAACAAGAAAGTTTAAGATTTTTGACGTGGATCTTTGTGAATATTCAAGTAAAAAATGATGTTTGAATATAATACTTAATAAGATTGACATTTTTCATCCTTATTTTGTAATTTTGTTATATTATATTAAATATTAACTAAACTCATAA
>JAQIVE010002734.1:0-18873 GCA_034698285.1 Sminthurinus bimaculatus | reverse complement strand
GTGCTCATGGGGTGACCCCGCATACATTCCACTATAAATCAAAAATAATAAAATTGTACAGTTGGTGAGTGTGCATTGTGAGTAGGTGACTTTTTAACTGAATTGTAAATTGTGAAGTTACTGATAAATTTTTGAAACTCTTTTTTGAACTTATTGTCTCAGCATTTATTAGTTGCTAGATGTACACTGTACCTACACAGTCATACATTCAATGATTCCAGACATTTACAAATCTCCGATGTTTGTTCTGAGTGATGCAGATACCGAGGACACAAGCTCCTTTTTTGCCGTCAAAGCGTTGATGTGGTGGACATGATAATAAATACAGTGTAAAGTAGCCGCCGAATTGTCGGCGGGCAAAATGACACCGACCAAACATGTGGCAACTGCCGGGTATGGCGATGAGTCCATCCCGGTGACATCTTACATGACACATTCCTGGATCAAGCTCGGTTCTAACGGGTCCACAGGACGGTGGAGGGCTGTGAAGATAGGGTTTGAGTTTGGGTTTGGTTTTAACTTTTCCTTGGGAGCAAAGGCGTCCGTTGAAGATTTGTGGGGTAGCGGATTTTTTCATTACACAAATTGACGATCCGGGCGATTTGCTTGAAGCTTGATACTCTTTTTTCCCACATGGGTCTATTCAGTAACAAAGCACATTATTTTAAAAGGTTCAAAATCAAGTTTTTTGAAATTCGAACGGTAATAAATAATGATTGTTGCCCTTTTATTTTCATTTTGCTTTCCTTACGAGTACGTTTTGTCCACACATCATGGACTGTCACATGTTTAACCGGATTTCCTTCACAGATTTGTGTATTTTTGTATATTCCATTGACCGTGTATACATGGACTTTATTTCTAGTGAGAGAAGCGGCTCCGTGATGCAAACAAAAAAAGTTGGGATTCTGCAACAAAATTCCGTTGACGGCCCATACCGTTGAATCAACTTGAAAGTGAACATCGCTCGTCACAATCAAATTTTCGCATTTACACTGGGGCAAACTTGTTTTCTGACGAATCATCATAAAGGGTTTCCTCGTGATCATTTGTCCTACTCCAGAACTGTAGTAATCTGCAAGTTGTCTTTCACATGAATCCATATTTAAAACAAGGCCATATTTTATGCTTTGTTGATTGTTGGAATGTAGAGAAAGTCTGTGATATAAAAAACGAAAAACGATACTGTTATTGTCTCATTCTGAAAACAAAATTCTTTAACGCATAATCTACCGTTAATAAAGCTTCAAAAGATTCTTACTCTCGTTTTACAAATTTTGAAAATAATGTGCAATTATCCAAACAAACAGCTATAAACTTACAAACCCTTATTATTGTCATGAAGTTTGGGAAGGTGGGCCATGTGCTTTAGCTTGTCCACATGCTTTTTCTGCGTCGACTCCTCGAGTCCATTCATGGGATAGCACACATTGACTGACGGGACTGGTAATTTGGATTCAAGAAAAAGTGTCATCTCCTGACCTCCACTCTTAATTTCGATAGCAGTATTATTTCTCAGCGCTCCACATTCTTCAAATGCGGCTCGAACAAGGCTGTACTGAGGCTTAGAAATGACCAAAGGTGCCCAAAACAATATCAACTGTATTCATTATAAATTCAAAATTAAAGAAGAACAATAATTAGTCACCTGCTTATAAACTACAAACACGCGCAAGGGAAATTGAAAACAAACCAGGTTAGTCCTTTATTACGCAGTCTTGGCTTTAACACGTGAAGAATGCAAACTAAACTTACTAATGTAATGTGGAAAAAAGAAGGACAAAATTCCGGTCGCCCGAGAGTCCCAGTAGCCATGAAGTAAAAGCTGCCAATAATTCTGGTTTATATTGTTGTAGTCGGCTAATCATTTTAAGGTGCGGCTAATTTTAAGTATAACAATTACATTGCTATTATTATGTTGTTCATTTTATTTTGTTTATAACAGTAAACATGCTGCTATATTATGCTGCATGTAATTATATCGACTATGGTATTGTTTGAAAAAGTAGCACAATTTATGTACAAGGTACAATCGATGAATAGTGAATGCGGCATTCACGGTTGTAGTGTCAAAATGTTAATTCAGATTTTATTTTTTTAAATGCTGAATGTCAATGCCATGTGTGGATTTGATTTTGGATGTGTAGACAGTAGACAGTAGGCAGATACAAAAAAATAAACTACGTAGTCCCTCTGAATTCTGGATTACAGCTATACTAATGAGAAGTAAGAATTAAGAATGCCGTGTCGTACATTTTTATTTATTGTGTGTTGTAGGAAAAAAATTTTCCCTCTGTTTTTATCCTTTCCATTGTATCTTTTGTATACACTTTGTTGTCATTCATTACAAATTCATTTTTCAAATTACGAAAACATTTAAGTAGTTTCACGTTACTTAAGTAGGTAAATATTAAATCATTCCTTGATTATTTGTTTTGATTCCGCAACGCCGCTCGACGCTGGGCATAAGTCTTATTTGCGCCCGAATCTCCCGCAGCTTTGACCGGAGATACGCTTCTACTCTGCCCGGGTCTCGGTTGCATCGGCCTGGCCACAGTACTGGGCCGTGGTTTGGCTGGAGAAACATTTCGACGTCTGTTGTCGAACTTTTTCTTATCAAACGACTTGGAACTTCCAGGCTTTGCAATACCGTTGCGGTTTAAGTGGAGTCTTTTGTCTTCACTTGTATATTTTATAAGAGTGTTTACTATAGATCCTCTGGTCTTCCCCCTCCGTTTTCTATTGTAGAAACAGATCGGATACACATTTTGTATTTTATTTGTGAAAGTTTATACATTCAAGATAACTTTTGTTATTGGGTTTACATATATAGCCATTGAAGTATAGGTACATATATTATATAGTTATGTTACCTTGCTTCAACTCTCATTTTTCGGAACTTGGCCTTCATCTCCCGGATCCGTCGTCTCCTTAGCCTGAGCTTTTCTCGCATGGCCTTTTCCTTGGCCTCATAGGCATGAATGATCCGAAGTGCCGCAAACTTCTTCCAGTCCTCCAAGGCATGAATTGCTGAACGGACCTCCTTATGTATGTTATGGGGATCCATGTGTTTCCCTTCGCGAATTTTCCCCTTGATCGTCTTGACGACAGACATTATCTGAAGGGCTGTGGCCCGTTGAACGGCGAGCTTCTTTCGGATAAATGAACTCTGGACCATAAACTGAATATTCTCGTTGACCAAGTTGCTGCCGAGCATAGTGTTGGAATATCTATCTCGTTCTGCGCAGGGATTTGCAATAAAGTAGTAGCGAAGCATGATTGTGATAAAGCTGAGTATGTCCAAAGCCCTGTGAAGAATTAACAGACAAAGTATTATTGTAGGTACCTTAGAATTTAAAAAATTTGATAAACGGTGAATGATACAAAACAATTTTATTTTCTTGTTTATTTATTTAAACGGCATTTTAGAAATTGAAAGTTGAAACAGAACTAACTGAGAATTTAGATTGTTAGTTGCAATACGTAACTAACTAGGGGGGAACCTACGAATGGGCCAACCAAGTAAGCATAACAGATTTGGGTAGAAGGAGGTTACTGTGATAGATAAAGGCTTGGAGGAGGAAGGAGCGTATGCCACTGTATACCATTTGTGTAAACAGCCAAACTAAGGAGAACCATAATAATAATATATCATGTTTATTTGAAAGTCTATTTAATTTTACTGCCAACTGCTAATCCTCTATTTATAATTATTTATAGATCTATTAAAATATTAAATGTTAAATGAAAAAAAAATGTTCGGCATACCTACACAAACTGACGAAAGATGTTTTTTGGTGATAATCGGAAGGATACAACAACTAATAAAGTAGAAGAAAAGAACGACGGCCCATGGGCGAATGTAGCGCTCACCCAATATTTCCAAACAATTTAACTTGGACTTTCTTTTCAAGTCTTCCAGAACCATGTAGTAGTCCTCATGCTCCCACACCATTTCAACGGTCGTGATGAGTCGGATTACCACTACGATGACTAAGAAGGCGTAGGTGCATCGATCTCGACGGCGATACTTTCGTACTAGCCTTTGCCGAATCTCTTCAGTATCTTTGTTCTCCTTCTTGGGTCTTTGGATCGAGGGCTTTTCTACTAATTCATGTGCGGTCTTCTTCCGCGCGAAAAGAGCTTGGATTTTTTCAGCTAAGGTTTTAGGCTCTTTATACTGAGACTTTCTAAGCCCAACACGTTTCTTGCGGGGAATCGTCGCCTTGCTGTTTTCCTTGGTGCTTTCGACTCCAACTTTCTCAAGATCTTTTGCTACATCCTGAACCACATTGAGGGTGTCTTCACTTGATGAGGATTCCTCCTCTTTCGGTCCCTGTTTCGACTTGCGCTTTTTTGACTTTTTACCGCTTTTTGTGGGCGACTTGGACAGCTTGGACAGAACAGTTTCAGTAAGGAAGTCATTAGTATGAATGGACGTAAATATAGTACTTGCGACGCTTTAACGTTATAGTGATTAGGTGAAATTAACGATGGTTTGAGTGAATTTAAAATGGGCCTACTTTGGATCTTTTGCTGAATCTGCCAACCATCGAACCTGCATAAAAATAAAAGGTGATCATTTATAGTTTCTTACAAATACACGTAATATATTTTCTTGTCGCAAATCCTAAAATACTATGCTGAGTTCTTATAACGTTTTGCACTTAAAAAGGATAATAGTAATAGTGTTGTGAATATTTGGCATACATACCACTGTATCCAAACAAGTCATCTGTATCGTCGTTTTCCTTTTCCCTCTCCCGTAAAAACTGACTAATCTCCTTCCTACTACGAGGCGCCTTAATTTTCGCAACCTTTTGAGCCTTGGACTTTGACTTTGGAACCTCATTTGGATTCTTCTTTAATGCAAGAGATTTGTATATCTCGGACTTGGGATTATAAATAACTGGTGCACGCGCCTTTGGTTTCGGTGGAATGGGTGGTTTTCTTGTTGTCATATCGGATGGTTGTTTAATCGGCGGGATTGGTGGTTTTCTTGTCGTCGTATCGGATGATTTTTTAAAGGACGGAATGGGTGGTTTTCTTGTTGGTGAAACGGACGGCTTTTTTGACAGCGGAATGGGCGGCCTTCTTGTCGGCGTACTTGTTGGTTTGTTTTGCGACATAATGCATGTATACGGATTCCTCCGAAATTATTCCACAAATGGAGATTCGGGGTCGAGCTGTTAGATAGAAAATTGTAATGAGTTACTATGATAGCTAGTTATGAATTCAATGACCTTCGTGTATTTTCTAACCTGGTTTAAGTCGACAGGAAAAAGTTTTGTGAGTGACGAAAAACTAGCTACCGCTAGTCTCCATGTTTAAAGACAGATAGATGATGATGATAAGTATAATTCTGATAGACATGACTAATGAATTGAAAATATGACGTGTGTAGAGTGTGCACACACAGTATGAACAACGTACTTACTAAAGCTTGAAAGACATTACACAGTCATAAACTTGAGGATCTATGTGTTGCTTGAAATCACGAGAACTTCATGCTTTTGACTTGGTGAAGACTGAAGACAAGTGAACAGTGAACAGTGAGCGCGCAGGAGTAATGTACAGTCTCAGCCGCGGGTAAATTATGCAGGATACAAAATACAAAATGCTGTGGCTATAACATGTAACATATAAGAGTAATTAGTAATTAGTAGTTTGCTGTTTAATGCCAGAATATTTCCTATAGCGACATTTAGAAACACCGGCCACCGCTGGCACCGCACCGGTGTGCACCGGCACCGACTGAAGATTGAATACCTAAGTAGTTACCTCCTTTACGAATTGTTTTGCAGTGTAATATTATTTATATATAATATTATTTTATATTACCTAGTAAAAGTAATATAAAAAGTTGTGAATTTTACAAACTACCAACCAATGTTATTTGTGTGAAAGGCAAAAGAAATTGAAAAAAAATGATAAAAACAGTACAAATAAATAGTCATCGTTCGTGATACTTGAATGTGAACTTATCAAAATTCACAGGCTGTACACTGTACAATGCACCTACATTACACACCATTGTAAAATTAAGTGACAAAAATTTTCTTAGTCTTTTTATTATCACTCATGTACACATTTTTTACAACAAAAATAAATTAATATTAGTCCGTTTTATTTTATAAGTTTATCATTTTTTGTAGGTTAGAAAATAAACGTTTTCTCGTAAAAATCACAACATCAAGCTTGAATATGGCTGGCTGGTGTAACGAACCCACAATTCAATACAATGAATTTGATCCTTTGATTGGTAGCGGATGACATTCTAAATGTTTTTTTTAAAGTTTCAAGCAATATTAAACATTGAACGCAAAAATACACATAACGTTTGGTACTACGAAATTACACAAAAATTTACAACATATCAGAAAATTCAGTTACCTGTATTAAATACCCATTGATTCAGGTCTATCAAATCTTTAGAACTGAAGATTAGGTAAAGATACTAGAAACCAGAAAAGAAAAGTTGGGTTAGTTAATACAACGACTAGACTAATGACAAAAGAGTAAGTAAAAAATCATTTTAATTTGACTTGAAGCTTACTATAATAGCAATGGAACATTTGTTAAGTTCAAAAAACAAACCTTGAGTGTTTCAGCGAGGAAAAATGTCTCTTGAATATCATCATAACCCGGATTTTCGGCATTATTTACGTTTCTTATTCCACTGTAACCTCGCCCCGGGCTTATTTTACAGTATTTTTCAATAGCTTGTGCGGCATCCCACGCCCTTATTGAACAAAGTTAAAAAATCTAGATTATAAAATCTTCAAAAAAAAATCGAATTGAGACAACATTAAATGCTCCAATAATATTATCGAAAAAGTAATTAGGTATTACCACTCGCGGTATTTTGAATCTCCTGTCAATCTATAAAGCACAAAATAGGATTCTATCACTTCCGGACGAAGAATGTACGTCAGATCGGCCGTGGAGATTCCCTCTGCCTCTGCGTCATTTGTGAATCGAAATATCTCAGGCCCAATCCTAGTTTGTGTACGGATGTACGACTCATGACATGTGTTTGTGAAATTTCGTCCGATTTCCATGTCTCGCTCCCGATTCCCTGGATTATTTGGATCGGTGACGCTACCCAGAGCAAATAAACCACCTAAAAAGTTGGCGTAAATACATGTATAGAAATTACGGAAAATTTATAAGAAACTTTGGGTTTCTCCATATTATCTTTTTCATTCAAGCTTATCACTGCGTATTCCTTTACCCGCAAAGCATGCAAGATGAGAGCTGACATCGTTTGGAAATCCTCCTTGCTCTTCCGCTATATACAGCAAGTGACTTTGTTTGGAAACTCTTACTAGATCATTTTTTACAAAAGCGGTCATAGCATCATCGTACCTATTTGACATTTTCAAACAATAAAACGTTGAATAAACGTACTTTTATACATTCTTAACATGCCCGGGAATAAAAATGGTTGAAGAATGAGTAGTGATATTTTCTTCTAAATTATAAAGCAATTTATTGCAAATAAATAGATGTATAGAAGTACAATTTTCAGTTTTACTCACATTTGGCGCGCTTCTGCATCTCCCAATTGTACCCAAGCTTTCAGTAAATATTCCTATACCAAAAAGTAACCGGTTGAATAGGAATTAAATTTTAATTTGTGTAGTATTCAAGTATATGTAATATGTATTTTATATTTAGTTCGTTATCACAATACTTATGGACTTACATAAAAGCTGTCTCCAAGTGCACCGATCGACACGTGATCTTAAGTATTCAGTAATCAAATAAGTAAAAGAAAAACAGTTATAATGGAGGATCATGAATAATTCCGTAGGTACATTATACATGAACATAAAGACGATTATTGTTAACTTTCTAACTGTTTCAAATATTTAAATACCATTTGTGAATTTTCCTGTTTCCGGACTCATGTAGTTCCAATATAGTCCATTGGGTTTGTTGGCATCTTTGAGAACTTTCCTTATTTTTAGTACTTTTTCCTTAAATACTGGATCACCCGTTAATTCACTCAAGTATAAAAACTCGAGGTGCAAAGTTCCGAATTCACTCAGAATGGCCGAGCTGCTCATTTGTACATGCTGTAAATACAAACAACAAGGACGTGAACCAAATTTTTCCTCGCGTTTAAATAGATTCGTGTTATATACATGCATATAAGCTGCATGTAAATCTCTACATAGGCAACAGTTTCATGTAAAATATAATAATATGTGCATAATATAATCTAACCCCGGTTTTTGGATTCACATATCCATAAGGAATTCCAGTCCGAGTTTCAAAGGCCGGCAATAATCTTGTTGCGACTTGGTGGGCTTTTTGTAGAAACATTACATCATTGGTGAACGTGTAGGCAGTGAGAAAGCCACCAACGATTCGGATATTGGTTTCAAATACTGAAACGCTTGAGTCCTACATGAACATTCCCAAAACACAATGCAGTATTAACTTTGAATTATTTTTAAAATAATCATTTGTTAGTAATTATTAAAACTTTAAAGACTTTAAAGACATCGTTTTCCTTTAAAGTTGCTTAGTTTTTCAAAATACTGTGATGTAAATATGTATGTATAGGTATGTTATTATTATCCACCTACAACATCCTCGAAATTAAAATTCTCGTCAATCCAGTCACGCCCCTTCTTGAACTCTTCGTCGTAGCCCATAATGTACAGTGTGTCAAGGGCGTCTATAATTGTTGCTCCGATTTTGGAATCACCATAGATTCCACCAGTCCTCCCAGTCTGAGAAATGGGCCTTAATTCATTATCTCCCCAAGCATACTGTAAGAAAAATATTATCATTGATTTTTAAGACACAATTTATGTATCTCTAATATGTATGCATAATTCACGTAGTTTTAAAAAATATTCTCCAGGTTCAATGATTATTATATTGATTACCTTGACGTATTCATCCCACGCGTCTTTCATCATCTAAATAATAGAATCATCATTAAATTAAATTCAAATCCACGTTTTAATGGTTAATAACACAGAGTAACTGTGAGTATAAACTTTAAAAATACAACATATTATAACGGACCGTTTTTATGAAATCTCTCTTTTTCTGAACTTCCGGGTCGGGATCTTCTCCACCACGTATTATTACGGGCCTTGAACTTCTAAACGTTTTTGTCATTTCTATGACCGGACTAGAAACTTTTACAGGAGAAGAAAAAGTTCGCACGAAAATGCAAATAAATGTAAGAATCACTGTCACTGCCACGAATAACTTCATTTTGTAAGTAGTGCTCGTAGGTTCTTATTTTCTTGCAATTCTTCTCAGTAAATGTGCCTTTACTTACTGTATGTTATGGGTAGACACTTAACTTACGAAGGGACAGAGGACAGAGCAACACTGTATATATATCACAAGGACAGACTGTAATTCAGTCTTCAGTTTCACATTGACGATGTAAAGAAAGAAACCGCATAATAATTTAAACCACCAGTCAATGATATGTAAATATCGACTTACGGGCTATTAATGACTCAAGTGTCAAATCTCAAGACCTTTTCTACAGTCATAAAAATACAAGCTATTTCTCTGGAAATGTCTTACTCATATTACACACAATACACAACAAAGCTCAAAATGATATCCTGGAGAAAATTTAAAGTTTACTGTAGCGTCGAATTTTTGAGCCTTGGTAAATGTAATGCAAACATGCATATTAAATACTAAGGTTCATTAGTAGATAATGATCCTAGAACTTTTTTATCAGAAAACTGTAAAACAAACTGTGTATACATATCAGTACATGTATCTAGTATCACGAGTGGGTCAATAAGTCAGATTTGTAAGATAGATAATAAAGTAAAAAGGCACGGTACTATATTGGTATACGAGAGCTTGTTTGTAGTTTGTAAGTATAAACAGTACACACGTGTGTCAATAGTCAGCAGTCAGTATGATAAAAGAAATTCAAAACACTTTGTTTGTAAGCAATAAGCATGTATTTTGGGTAAATGAGGAATGAAAGAACTCGGTCACACATTCCATTAATTTGTATTGTCACACTGTTCGCTGTTCACTTTTAGTTCGCCTGTAGAGTCTCCACTAATTTTTACACCATTTTCCCAGGCGTATCAATAACAGCTTCAGCTGGATTCTATGCCAGGATTATACTTTGGTACACCTTTGTTGTCGAATTTTCGAATTTCTAACTGACAGCCCATAAAATAAATCATGGAGTTTCTCTTTTCCCTCTAATTTCGGCTACTGTGGCAAGGTGTGCATTTAGTGGGAATTGGAAGTCATGATGTATCAAAGTAATTTTGATTAGAAATTCAAATATTTAATGCCGTTCTGAGTAAAAACTAATAAAAACACAAACACATAATAATATACTTAAAAGGGAAATTCACACGATGACAGAATTTACACATAGTAAAATTTGCTATAAGCATTTTCCACTTTTTTATTTTGGAACTCTAAACTAACAGAAAAAAGTTAAATGACTAATACATGAGGCTGTTGCCAACAAAATAACAAAAATTGACACCAATCCACGCAGACATTCATTTATGCATCCATCCATTCCATTCCATTGTCAATATGATTGAGTGAGTGAATGAGTGAATTCCCTGCGTATTACAGTGTGTATATGATTATGATTCATCTAGTCTCACGATTCATGGCAATGACGCGAAAGCGAAAAGCATAGATACTGATGGAATCCTCCTGCACTAAAGATCACGATCATGTGGACCAAAGATCTCAAGAAGATTGGTTCACTAACTGTTTTAGACGTGTAAACTGCAGAGCTATTATTATATTTTTTATTTTCATTGTGTTATTGTTGCTCATTTGGGTGGACTTGGTTAAAATGCAGAAAATCAATGTGTATTACATATACAACTTTTAACAACATACATATTTAGTTGTACATATTGTGTGTTGCACGCATGTATTATCTACTTGTGTTTGAGGAGCTCTATAAGAAAGTACACAATGATTCTTCTAAAAGTTGACGACTTTTAAAATTTACTCTGAGGAGCTTTAGTTAAATTACATTTTAGACAAAAATAATTCTGATTTCTTAAATTTTTGAAGGCTATAGTTCCACATCGAAGCAAAATTTATAAAAAAGCAAAAGGCATAGTTTTGAAAATATTATTCCTTTACAATTTAACAATACTTTGAAGGACTACCCTGTAAGCAAAGTTTTCTATGAATGGGGGCCGAGAGATTCACGTGTGACACGTGAATTTCATTAATTTTCCTTTTTGTACTACATGCAAATTATAGCCTGCATCATATCATATAGGATACAATGTATAAGGCTGCAAAAAATTAAATGTATATCTAAACTTGTAGTTGTTGTCAAAATTAGTGAGGCTGTGCAAACTCAAATTTGACTTTTCGACTTTTTGCTCTTCAGAAAAGGGTGCCTATGGACTATGAACTGAACATTCCTTAATTTTTCAAAAGTGGCGATGGATGGACACATGACAGAACTCTCTACTTTTTATTTCTCATATCAAATCAAATCAACGAGCAAAAATTACTAGGAATTCAACTGCTCATATTATAACTATAACCTTTTTTATACTAATCTATACCGTACACGACAAAAATTGTGCCCATCTAATAGTGTGTATTATAATATTATACGTTTCACATTATCGTCTGACCCTCATTTAACAATTCAATTGTTATGCAATTGAGCTACAGATTGAAGACGATATCTGCATAACAAGTGAAGAGTGAGATGAAGATGTGCGTACAGTATAATACCTTATGGGACAAACAACAAACGACATTCCTCTGTAATGATTTGATTTGACACTACTTTTAATATGGTAGTGCGGCCTTGCAGACAATGTAAGCAGAGATGAGAGAAACGCAAAGGAATTATATTATTATACGTCATGTGATGAGCAGTGAATATACAAAATGTATTTTCTCTATTTACTACAGGTATACATATTACTCTATGTCTCACTAATGCCACACTGTTAATTCTAGTAATCCGAAGTTTATCCAACGCTTTAATGCAATACCAAGCTCCTGGGCTTGATGACAAAAATTAAATAATATTTTCACGAGCACATGAAAAGTTGTGTGTATAAATAACAAATAATATTGGAAACCTTCAAAAAAATGTCACAGCTGCGACACTTAACTCACTTTAACTTTAAATGCATTATGAACAGACACGCACACTGTTTTATTTTTGTATAGATACATATTACACATATTATGAACTAGGGAATGTTGTGAAAAAGAGAAAAGTGTCACATTTATACCCCAGAACATTTTTGACTGCACATTGACAGAGAGCAGTCAAAATTATCAAGTTGAGCCAAACAAAATTGCTATTTACAGCTTAAGAAAAATGCTAGAAATGTAGTAGAATTAATTGGTGGAAAATACAGAAAGAAGTAGTAAACGAAAGGTCGTTCACCATTCACCATGTCGTATATACATATGTAATGATTAAAAACTGAAAACTTCCGTATTGCCAATAGTGTGTGCTATGTGATATACGAAGAGTGATTTTAATGTAATTTACATATGTATGTGCACATTTTCATATGTACTTACAACTTATGTGACTTATACTCATACAATTAGCAATAATGTGCATGTTCCTCGTTACCATCAAATTTATTTATCGTGATTTCAGCTCATCTTCTCCGTTTATGCAAAAATATGGCTGAGTGAGCTTACGCTGATATTGTGTACGTACCTACTTTCTAATGATAACTCATCTTTTATCAAAAATTATAAAGCTCAAGATAAGGATAACTTTGTTGCAGACCAAAAAATTGTCACGTAAATCAAAAGTTCAAAAGTCATGACTATTGACTATTTTCTTTGCAGTTGTATGGTAAAAAATTGTGACATTTCGTATCAGGTTTCAAAAGTATGAAAGAGATGATGATAGAAAATCATAGAAAATTGGCTATTATAAAATATTTGTATTCCGTTTGTGTACGTACAACAAAATTAAGATTTTCGTCAACATATTCTATATGATAAAACGGTATAACTAATGTAGTATAATTTCCAGAACACATAATATAATCTACGCATATCCTCATATTGTGCATAAATCAAAAGTTATGACCGAGTGTCAAGTTTGTTGACAATAAAGTCAAACTATGCCATGTTTTAGGTTCATATTCTAGTTTTTAACGGCAAAATAAAATACTGAATTTTAATTAACGAGCTATACCATCATTGATAAATACTTACAGAGAGTCAACAAGTTTTAATATAAAAAATGTAGATAGAATCGTATAATCACCACTTAAATGACGTTAATTAACAACACAAACAATGACAAGAAGAGTCACAGAAGCTTACAGGCGGTAAGTCGGATGAGTTCCTATGATTGGCAATGGATGAGCTTCTGTGTTGAAAACGAAGTAGTCCAAACTAATTAACTCTGGAGCGCTAAATATGAGATACAGGTACTGCAAGGTAAAAAATAGTAATTTTTCATTAAATTTTTCCAGTATAAACAAAAAGCTCGACTCGAATAAACCTTATTAGTGAACAAGTTACCATACCTTGAGAGTTTCTGCGAGAAAAAACGTTTGCTGAGTATCATCCTTTTGTGGTGAAGTACTTTCCACATCTCGCAGGCCGCTGTAGCCTCCGTGAGGGCCCACTTTACAGTGTTTTTCGATAGCTTGGGCCGCATCCCATGCCCTAATAATAAGCCAAAATAAATAAAATTTATTCCTAATCTTTTCTCTATCCGTTTCCGTTTCTCACTCAAATGGAGTTTTTTAAAGGATTAAGGATTTTGCTTCCTGTCTCTTAATGATTGAATTTTGTTAGTCAGCATTATAAAAAACATCCTACCAATCGCGGTATTTTGAATCTCCAGTGGTTCGGTAGAGTACAAAATATGATTCAATAACTTCTGGACGAAGGATATACCTATGCACAGAGAAAATTGGAAAAAAATCAATTAAATTAAACGATTGTTAAAATCTTTGAAAATAAAGTGAGAAAAAAAGTTTAAAATTAGTCAAAGATTATTTTTTACATGGTATTTGTTGCTTCAATGTCCTTATCATTTCCTAAAAATCGGAAGCTCTCAGGGCCAATCCTTGAAGCGCTTCTAATGTACGATTCATGACAGGTATTTGTGAAATTCTGTGCTATTTCCATATCACGGATTTTGGTACTGTCGGTGCCATTCCTTGGATCTGTCACACTGCCTAAAAAGACAGAGACTCTTGCTTTTGTAAATTAACCCCGAGTAGAGTAGAAGCTTGGTCAAAATCACACAGTACTTTCGTCATAAACTCGTCATTCCTTTCGGTGTTATAAATGTAGTATTATTTTTACGGAATCCTCGACTCACCCAATGCAAACATTCCTCCAGCGAAGCAAGCAAGGTGTGAGCCAGTTTGTGTAATGTGTCCTGAAGGTATTAAGTCACCAATATACTACAAGGATGTCCGAATATGATATTTTTTTGTACATAATAAATATAATATACTTTTAAATTAATTTTTTTGTAAAAAGCGAAAGAATTTTGTAAGTTCATAATTGATGTTCATACCATTAGTTGCTGAGTTGATAAACGTATTAAACGGTTTCTTATGAAGCCATCAATTGCTTCGTCATACATCTTGCGTGCTAATACATTTTTGTTTTGAACCCAGTCTTTTAATAAATATTCCTATTTAAAAGGAAACAGACGAACAATAGTTAGAAAATCAAGTTCAGCTGGTATTTACGCATTTTTTTATGTAGTTATCATAGGTAGAAACTTGCATAAAAACTATCTCCACCAGCACCCATAGTAGTGTATGTTTCTTGGAAATCGCCAGTGTCAATGTCCACTGAATTCCCGTACAGTCCTTTCGGTTTTTTCAAATTATTCATATGATTTTGAATCCGGCGAACTGTCAAAGGGAAATGAAATATGAAACATTTTGTACTGCATGCTCGACTATTATGATTAGTATAATTATAATGACATCCTTTTTCAGGGGCTCATAATAATTTGCAAACAATTACCTATTTTTTCAAACGCAGGGTCTCCAGTTACTTTACTTAAATAAACAAACTCTAGTTGGAGTGAACCAAGCTCAGCAAGAACGCTTGACGCTCCCGAGACAGCCTGTGAATTAATAAAGAGTGATACCAATAATACAGAGGTTAAAATAGGTTACTGTCCTATAGTAAATAGAATTAGCATGCGCCAATTATATACATACTAATTATAATGCATAACGCATGTATTATAACCTGTCTTAATGGATTGACTCTAGCGTATGGTAGTCCGTGTTTTGAATTGAATGCTGGAAGTAAGGCTCTACCCACTTCATACGCTTTTCGTACGAATAACTGATCACCAGTTAAAGCGAAACTGCTCAAAAAGCCACCCAGAATCCGAATGTTCGTCTCAAATACGGAAACATATGTGTTCTAAATCAGTAATCATTATAGTGCACATTAAACATCATGTTATTATGAATTATGGGACGTTATAAAATATAAAATTGAAAGTGAAAAAATGTAGAGTGAATATTTACCAGGTGACGAAAATTAAAACTTGTTTCCACCCAATCTCTCCCCTTTTTATATTCGTCGTGGAATCCCATAATGTAAAGAGTATCAAGAGCATCTATAATTGTCGCTCCGATTTTGGACGACCCATAAATATCGCCTGATTTCCCCGTGTGACTCACTGGCGCAAGCTCATTTTCTTCCCACGCGTACTAAAATTGGTAAAAATTACGTATCCAAAATGATACAGTACACAGTACTAAAAAGTAATTAATATTTACATTTTATCGAAATCGAGGGTATAATATTTAGAGAGCTCAAGTACCTTTGAGTATTCTGTCCAGGCATCTTTCATCATCTATACATACAACACATAAGGACAAAATTACTGATCGTGAGTTGAGTGAAGTAGTAAAACGTAGTCAATGTTGAAAATTGAAAAATCAAAACAGATGGACAAACTCATGGAGTAACTCACCGACTTGATAAAATCTCGCTTCGTTCTGATTTCAGGGTCAGGGTCTTCACCGCCAGTAGTTAATGACTTTGCGGGTGTTGACACCGTCGGAATACCGAAATTTACAGCACTTGCACTACGAAGTCGATGGGGAATGGGAAAGCTCTTATTTGCAAATTCTCCCTGTGGAAATAACAGTTTTTTTAGCGGCTGCTGCGTGTTTGGTGCAGAAGATCCCGATACATCATGGATGTCAATATTTGTACTATTTATTTTACTAAAACTAATTTCAGCCTTTGCTGCACTGGGATCACTGTTTCTTTCACTTTTTTCTTTCTCAGTCTTTTCTTTTGCAATTTGGTCCTCCAGAGTATGTATGCAGAAATAAAAAACGAAAATTCCTATTGTGGTAAGAATTATACTTACTCTTTGAGCTTTAAGTCGTGTGCGCATGTTATTATTATTTTTATTATAATTCTACTCCGTTGCACTTATAATTCTTCCAAGCTGTTTCCTAGAAGAATCTCAAATTTTGATCGTTATTGTTATTATAATATAGTTTAATAAAATATTTACTAATGGTTTGGCGTATTATTTTTACTGTATTATTATTCAACTGTCAGTTGTCAGTTCTCCAGGCTCTTTTCACGTCTGTGTCGTCTGTCTACTGTGCATAATAATGAAGAAGCTCCATGCATGGTAGTTTGGTAGTTGTGGCTGAAATTTAAACTCAAGTTGCAAAAGCTGAAAAGAGAAAATGCAGAAGTAATTAATACTATCGTTAATATTTGGTATACAGTCAACATTTTCTAATGCTCGATGAACAATCCATAACTTTATGACACTTCTTTTTTTATTATATTATTATATAGGTAGATGTGCCATTATTATTACGAGTTGTGTACATAACAATAGACATATAACATGCATGATAAATAATGCATAGCATGATGATAATAATATACCTACTCTGTACTCTGTAGTATACTTTATGGTACATTATATTCAGTAACAGTGTGCTCATAGACAAAAACAGGACTACCAGGCTGTGAGTTTCATGAAAAACACAAGTGCAGAGCCCTTGACAATCAACTTGTTTTTTAAACAAAGCCCGTGGTCCCGGACGTCTATGAGCAACTGAGTGTTAACTTCAACTCCTGAATTGAAGTGGAACTCTGGAACTAAAACCCGCCATCCCGCGATGGCATGTCTTGGTTTGGTTTGCCATGCAAAAGGAGAAGAAGTTAAATAAGTTTGACCGGATTTCCACGGCCCTTGAGGGACCCGAGCTGCAAACCCAAAGTAAAATTACCAATGTAAATTCGAAATTATGTTTTACATAATAATAGGTGCCAGTGAAAATACAAAATCGAAATTTCTGACTGTGTTTTTTTTACTTTCGCGATAAAACTGAAAAACTTCGCAAACTTGCGAATTCCAAACAAGTCCGTGCGTGGTACAAACCAGCATAGCGTTTCATAACAGTTTTTATAAGATGAAAAATCCTTCGGAAATCCATATTTATACACGGACATTTAGTATGGAATAACAGGATCCTTCATTTAGTATGGAATTATTTTCGATATTTTAGATATGCACAAGAAGTACAGTGCCGAATTTGACTTGCACCAACGTCTTGCTGTCTCAAATTGCAACAACATTGCTCACAGTAATTTTTTTTCTAGTTCTCAAGTTTCAGTACCAATACGAAGTAGGTACGATCTTTCTACGTGTAAGCATTTTTACGTTCAATATTATTTGTTATTTGCTATTATATAGCTTTACACTAAAATACATGATGTAATCAGTAATCATGTTACTTTAAAAGTTACAGTGCAAGTGAGCATCCATTCAGAAGAAATCTTCAAAACGATGTGCGTCCAAAAAAAAATATAGCTAACTTCAACTTGAAAGACTTGCAGTTTTAGGAAGTACAACTACAAGCATTTATACGAATTTTTTTTCTCGCTTTCTTCTTTCAGTCTTTTGAGAATTTTATCTCGACTGAAAACAACCCTTTTTCGTGGATTTTTTAGATACAATTTTAACATGTACATACCAAATAAGAAGTCAAATAAAAATATTATAATGTGTATTTATAATGTTCTCTCTCAATCATAAAAAGTCAGTTTTTGAGAAATTGTACCAGACACAACGTCACCAGTTTGATTTTCTCAAGGTGTATTTAGTTTTTATGTTTAATGTTAAAAATTATGGCAATGTGTAAAATGGACAGCTCAAGTTTGCAAAACCAAAGGTACGCATGATCGTCCAAATATGCGAAACACTCAAGTTTTATTTCAATTTCAATGAGAGGATTTTTGTATGACTTACAAATGCTTGTCTGTTTATAAATGTATGAATCTATCTGTAAAAATAATCTAAGCAAGAAAGCTGTGAAGATTTTAAAACAATTGTCCAGCTATTACATTTTTTTGTTGCTGAATATTTAAGTAAAGTCAGAGGACGCTAAAGCCATAGAATTATATTATTATGTCACATTGATCCAATATTACGATATTAACGAGATTTGCATTTTTTGTTAAAGGCATCTAAAATAAATATATTGCAGTTCATGTAAAATGCACTCATACTATCTCCGTCGATTTGGCTCATCCTCAAACATTTCAGCAACCTTATCCCAATCGCCATCAGTTGTATCTGGGGCTACCTTGAGGTCCAAAACTTTGACAAAAATTTGATGAACATCAACCATGCGAATTCCTGTATGAGTGTGCCCTCGTTTAAAAGCTACAAAAAGAGTAAACATACATCAGTTTTTAGGCTTTAAAATTTACATGAAATAAATAAGTACTCATAAAACATTGAAAATGCATATGTTTTTATATATATACCTTAGGGTGGCCCAAAATCTGTCCAGGTTGTCGGATCCTAGCGCTCCGGGCCTCAAAGTTACCCACATCAGTGGAGTA
>JAQIVE010002733.1:0-18874 GCA_034698285.1 Sminthurinus bimaculatus | reverse complement strand
CTAAATTTACTAATAAATAAAACAATTTAATGCACTGTGATCAAAAACTTTTGAATTATAAGAAAAGGATTAATTCAAGCAAGTGACATAAAATTCATAAGCAAAAAAGCTGCCTGTACTATTTAGCTATTAGTTGAGTAAAATCGGGATTTTAACGGCACCCCAATCCCACTTTGCCCGCTAACTGCGGGAGGTGACTTGTGGAGAAAGTTCTATTGTTCGGTTGTTCGCATAAAGTCAAAACAAACCCAGGTCTCAACTGCGTGCGACATGTAGGTATAGGAGAAATAAATAAATAGGCAAGTTGGGTGCTAGAATGAGAATTTTTATTTAAAAGAAGAAGAGGCGGAGGAGAACATGAAGGAAGTCAAGTTTTCGACTTGTCGACTCCATATGCACATCCTTGTCGTCGTCGGACAGTACAAAATATGTAGGTATTCACACAAAAGTCGGATGTCGGATACATATGGGAGCACTTTCACCCGTTCCTCTTCCGATTTCGAGTCCAACTTTAACTCCAAGTCCAGCTCTCATGTTCAAAGTCAAACACAGACAGGACACACACAGTCGGAGATACAAACATACACAACTGCAGACATGCCATGCCATGCGATGGCTTGCCTTCTATGCATTGCAAGTGCCGACCAAACTTTAGCCATAAATGGGTGCATTTATATTTATTAGGGCAAATTATCTGTGGAAATGGAGCCGTTTATCCTCCTCCTACTCCTTCCTCTCCATGTGCAATGTATGTATATTCTACACACAAGTATAGCAAAAGCAAGCAGAAAATCAGGAAGAAGGGGAGGGAAGTGGGTGTAGCTGGGTTAAAAACATGTCCTGTTTCTCAAATCCACACTGTGTACTTCCTTCTTCGGGTTCTTCCGTTTAATCGCCCATTACACAAGTTGAGTTCATATGAATATAAATAAGGAGGGAAAGTGCACCAAATATTCCCGGAAAATGAAGAAATACGGCCAAGCAGGCGACGGTACTTGAATGCAAAGTTTTCCATAAAAATCTCTGCCTTTCTCGCGATAAGCATGATACACGCGTACAATGTTCAGTGCATTAACATAAGGCTGAGGAAAATTGAAAAGCCGCTTGGATTTTTTCTCCAACAAAGTAAATATACAACTCAACCTTATAGCTTAGCATTTTAGCTGGATAATGATCTCTTAATTTTTGTGCAATAAAATACTACGAGAAAACCCTTTTTTAAATGATCTTTCACGAAAAATGTCTGTACAACTTTGCTCAATACCACTTGAAACTTTTTCTGTCGAGTCAAGTACAATATTTTACAGTCAACTTTTTAAAGCGTGCTCAAATCTCTAAGCAAAGTAGGGCAAAAAATGTAAAGGAAAGGAAAACTTTCAACAATTTTTTTTGAAAATGCACCATCAGTCCACTTTTTAAGCTTTAAATTGAAAATCCTTTGTATCACAGCACAAAAAATATTAAGCTTGATACACCATGTCTAACATTTTAAACTATGCGTCATTTTTAATGAATTTTTAATTAAATTTAAAAATTAAATTTTTTAATTAACATGTAAAAACAATCTAGTCGCTCGGAATCACGATCCCAGCAGCGATAAAATATTGAGCGGCGTCGAAATCGTTCATACGTACAACACCAAAATTCTTATGTTCTTCGCTTATACCTTTCGTTTCTGCTTTTTTTACCCAGATTTTACCTTTCTCCATGAATTTCTCTCCCGGTTCTCCAACAATACTTGACGGGAACACCGGGACACCGCCCATGTATCACATATTACATATGTAGCTGTATATTCTATATACATACTAACTAATAATACGCTTTGATTATTGATTGGAAATTGGCCTGGATGGCTGCCATAGCTTTTGAACGTGTCAAGATGAGTCATAAGTGCAGGTCGTATAAGTCGTCGTAAATCAGCCCCTGTAATTCTTCATTTTGGCCCTGGCACCGGCACCAGCACCAGCTCTGGCTTTGGCTTTGGCTCTGGGCTACTTAAACTTTCACCCAACATGCGTTTAATGACATATGTTCAATTTCCATGCTTTCTCCTGGAGAAAGTTGAGCTCAAAGCCAAAGCCAAAGTGAAAGGCAGAGTCAAAATTTTATATGTCTAAAGGAGAAAGGAGCCAACTCAAATTACATAAAACTGGAATTCAAATTCAAAATCAACACGCGAATTAAAATCAAAGGCGAAATTAAAATCGACATCGACACGGTGAAAGTTTGCCCATATTCTGTTTATACTGTACTTATATATTCTGTAGATAGAAATGAGGACGTGAGGAAAGGAATAAAGAAAGAAGA
This sequence comes from Sminthurinus bimaculatus, assembly GCA_034698285.1. Lineage (NCBI taxonomy): Eukaryota > Metazoa > Arthropoda > Collembola > Symphypleona > Katiannidae > Sminthurinus > Sminthurinus bimaculatus. Next base: position 16,564 of record JAQIVE010002733.1, on the reverse strand, counting down.
GTAGAAAAGACGTGAGTGAAAGAGTCAGCGTCAGATTTCCCCACACACACACACACAGACAGCCACAGGCCTTGGCATTGAGAATGGTATTATAAGTTAAGTATTAGTATTATTATTGGCAGTGACTGGATGAGAGCTCATAATGATCTATATGGCCTATAAACCTCATATCGAGAGTCCGTCCGTCCTCTTTCTATGTAGTTACTATGTACTATGTCTGTAGTATCACATGACGCGGGATCCATCCCGGATTCTCCACACAAATTTAATGGGCCTATAAAAGCCATTGGGGAACATGAACATGAGAGGATTCCCTTTCTCTCCATTCTCCATTCATTCAAAATACATACATATCGTACATTCAAAAGAGAGAGAGAGCAAAAGAAGACGGAGAAAGCAGAAGCTTTCTTTTCGATACTATTCTATTCTATTCTATGCTATGCTGCTGCTCACTGGATTCGAACTCGAGTCAAGGCAAAAGCCAAAAGCCAAGGCAATGGCAATGAAAGCCGAAAAGACCAGGCCAAGAGAAAACCACGAGGATTTGTTGACACAAAAGAAAGTCGACGACGAGTAGAACGAAGAAGACAGAAGACAGAGCGAAAACGAAAGGGCATCCCATTTTCTCTGGTTCTTTATTTTTCTCTCGATCATCTCCATCGCCATACAAGCCATAAACTTAAAATTGATGGAATATTCTTGGGCTTTATTAAAAAGCAGAGCGCACAGCTATTTATTGCTCCTATACATTATACATACATACAAATATTTTGCCTTTCTTCTAGGCCTTTTCTCCCTTGAATGAAACTTTATTCATACAAAAAACTGTACAAATTCAACGTCGACCATATTTTCCTATAATTTTCCAATGCGATGTCAACATCAACATCAATGTCAGCAGTCAGCACACTCGACATTATGTATGTAGGATCAGAGAGCCTGTCATTAGGGGAGCAGACAAAATAAAAAAACCCGTCTGTACGACCACAAATTCAAGGGCCTGCTTCTAGAAAATAGAGAAAGGAGAGAAATTACCCGGGTTTTGCCCAGATTTTCCGGGCAAGATGAATCAAACTCTATGTATAATAGTACAACAAAATTACCGTATAGAGGAAATAATTTTTTGAGGACGTATAAAAACTCGCCAAATTCCCCTATTAAAAAGTTATGTAACCAACATGTGTACAATTTTTTCAGGTGAATTTGGTGGATTCATTCATGTACAAAATTCAATAAATTTTGATGAACTCTTCTCAACTCGACTCATCCTCCTGGTGAAAGCATAAGAGAGAGAAGAGCTCTCAAAAGTATCCACTAAAGTTTTATTAATGGGCCAAATAAAAAGGGGATGGAAAAATCAGGGGGAATGAACGGCGTCGAACATGAACATGTGCTCGGGCATATTTTGTGGGTAATAAAGATGCAAACTGTACCTACACAATTTATCATGCCCAGAATGCACATCGTACAGATGTTGGGCTGGGGTCGACCAAGCATATTTTTTCTTGCCTGTCGTTAACTTGTATAAGACCAAGACGAAGACGAAGAAGCAGAGGATAAAGAAAAGTAAAAGTCGACTTTCTTTGACATTTTTATTGGACGTGGATAACTTTGGAGGATATCAATGATCCTCCGTCTCGGAAACGTAACCGATATCCGATCCTCCAAAAATATACGTGTAGTTTATTGATCTTATAATACATGGTCCATGGTCCTTATTTTTTGTAATTATGTTGAAGTCTGCCTTTTTTGTCCTGCGTCTGGAAAATAAAGGCAAAAAATATATAGGCTGGCTATGAAATTGGACAAAAACAAGCCCAAATTGGTAAACTCAGGTGCATCTTTGATATACATATTATGTACATTAAGGAAAAAATTCAATACCCCAACATTTGGCCTATTCGACCTGTGTTGTGACTACATCATGTATTCATGTGTGTATTTTCGAGGTGACTTTCTCTCGTCAATGTGTGTGTATCCAGTGCCGTTGTATCAGTTCAAAGTTGAGGAGTACACAGAGCTAGAGCTTCTGTGTCTGGAGAAAAAGTTGAATTTGAAGTTCTTGTTCAAGTTTTCTCGGTCTCCTCGTCTTGACTATGGAAAAACATGCTGGAGATTTGAATTGAGAATCCAGTTTTACCATGGAGAAGAAATTTGTCGAGTTGAAGAGACGAGTCAACTGGAAGAGTTGAGACCTTTGTCGTGGTGCAAGTGGAAACTTGTTTCATCCATCTTTCTCTCAGAGGAAAAGTTGACGGGGAGAGTCTAGTGTTGTGTCATACGTATGTAGGTTCAAGAGTTTATTTGCAAGGAAATGAAAGGAAGAGATCCCATCCCATTAAATTTGTGCGCCCAACAAAGCAGACGAGGCAGGATCGAGTTGTTGTACGAATAGAAGTACAAGTAACTATACGATAAGGTAAAAGAGAACAGGAAGAGTTGTTGAATTCTGAATGTTTATGTATTTCTTGCCTTGGGTATACATACATTGTACATTGTACACTGTATACGGCTTACACTTTATTTATGTGTGCATTGTAAACATCTCGAGTCCGGAAATAAAATATTATGTGTTGCTCTTGTCATCTCCTTTCTTCCCTGTTTGTCTTGTCCTTCTGTTGTATGTATGATGTATGCGTGTATACTGTATGCTTTGTGTCACTTTCGCCTTTAGCCAAATTTCTTCCGTCATCTTCACGTCCTGTTGTGGGACTGACGATCTGTATACTGTATACGTATATTGTATATTTTACAGTACAATGTACAAGAAGTGAGTGAGGACGTGCGTGCTTTTAAATTTAATGACGAACTGAAAGAGGCCAACAATATTTTACGGAGAAAAACAGCTCCTTTCTCCGAATGCTTCAAAATTTGAAAGTTTTTCAGAGTTTTTTGGTTAAAACTTTTTTCTTGTGGCATTAAAATGATCCGGTAACGATCTCCGTTATGCAACTAGTTTACAGGCCAATTGGAGCTTTCTTTGGAAAAACGTGCTATTGAAAACGTGGATTTCCGTTTGATTAGGCGGAATATGAATGAATTGGTTGGGGAAAAGCAAGGAGAAAGTGGAGTGAAAACGTTGGGTGAAAGCAGAGAAATTTTGAATGAAAGCAATCAAAAACTTGAGTAAGATGAGAACTTAAAGTGAAAGCAAAATGTTGAGGGTAAAAGTAGCAATTTTGGCACTAAAGCCACAATTTTGTCGTAAAAATAACAATTTTAGAGAAAAAACAACAGTTTTAGGGCAAAACCACATTTTTGGGTTTAAAACACCAATTTTAGGGTAAAAACAACAATTTTAGGGTAAAATCAACAATTTTAGGGTAAAAAAATAATTTTGGGGGTAGAAACAATAATTTTAGTGTAAAACCACAACTTTGGGATAAAAACAACAATTTTTGGGTAAAAACAACAATTTTAGGGTAACAACAACAGTTTTAGTGTAAAACCACCAACTTTAGGGTAAAATCAGCATTTTTGTAGTAAAAACAACATTTTAAGGGTGCAAAACAAAAATTTTAGGGTATAATCAACAATTTTAGGGTGAATCCAATAACTTTATTATAAAAACAACATTAATGTTGAAAATAAAAAAGTTTAAAAATTGGGGTGAGAATAACGAATGGCAGTCCAATAATTTGGCAAAAAATTTAAATATTATCTCTTTTTTGTTTTTACAGGTACCAAATCTACGCGACGTTTGCCTCCTTCTACATCCCCCTGGTGGTGATGGTGGTTGTCTACTTCAAGATTCTGCGCGTGGTCGCGGACAAGAAGAAGGAGATGACTTGGAAGAAGCAGTCGCTGGTGACGAGTGCCACTCCCGCCCTCCTGCCGCCCTCCACGGCCCCGCCCATAATCCACCAGCCCAGTCAGCCCCTTTTGGGCACCCCCTGTTGTCAAAGCCAAAACCAAAGCCAAAGCATCAATCACCGGGCGAGCAGTAAGTCGCCAAGTCCCAGTCCTTGTACAAATAGCAACTGTAGCAACAATACAAACTCCTCGTTGGCCGGGGGCGGCCCCCTCCTCGTCAATTCAAATATAAATATAAATACAAACACAAATACCAATTCAAATACTCCCGGTGGCCCGCTCCTCAACAATGGGGGCAGCAAATGTACTCACGGCAAAAACAGTGCCAGCGTCAGTCTTCACAACTCTTTCAGCCTGCTGAGGGGCGGGAGACGGGGCAAAAATGTCAATGTGACCAATGCCAACTCAAACGCCGCCAATGCGGGCAATAGCAATATCAATATCAATACAAATACTAATACAAATACAAACCCTTCGGCCAGTGCCAATGGAGCCCGTAGCTACTTACTTCCCTCCGTCACCCTCCATCGCGTCAAAAAAGGTGAGTCCATTCAGTTTTTTTTACATTTACTTTCTTTCCTGCTTTCTCTCACTCCTCAGAGACTTTCTTTTGTACTTACTCGCCATTTTACTCTTTGTCTATTCATCCTCCTTTTAAATAGCTCAACACTCCACATAAAAGACTACCGTGACTTTATATTTTTTCCCATTCATTCAATGGAGGTTGTTGAGCAAAATCAAAGAAAACTGGAGAAAGCTGACTTTCTCTTTGCCTTTGGGCTTTCTCCGATTCCCCAGATTCCTTTTCTTCCATTTTTGCACAGTCATCATCCACTGTCTTGTATATTGTATCAGCCACTTTTTTTTCAATGTAACTGAGGGAAAGTTGGAGAAAGTGGTCTGGTGAAAGCGGCTGAATTTTCCCCGCAAAAAATGCCCTCATAACAAAAAACTTTTCAAAATCAGCAATCTTCCTACCTCAGAATCATCATGGACTCACAGTGTGAACACTAAAATCGGATCGGAGTTCTATGGAGTGAAAGCGGGAGAAAGTCCGTAAAAATCAGGGTGGTGTAAAAATCGTGACAATCGTCGAATTTCATGGAGCTCCGCACCCGCGTTGAGTTGAGTTGAGTGGCTGACGATGGCCATGGCGAGCTTTCCCCGACTTTCACCACTTTCACTTTTGCTCCGGTTCTTGATCTTGCTTTCACGTCGAGCTGAAGAGAACCTACATACAAAAGAATAATAATATCGGGAACATTTCTATTGTGTATTTATTACAGCTGAATTTTGGTGTTTGTTTGCTCTGGAGAAAGTGGAGAAAGCCTACATACTTTCTCCCAGTGTCTCGGGTATTGAGCGTGTTGACCCGATATTTCCTCTTGTTTGTGTTGTGGTTTGGTTTGGTTTGCTGGAGAAAGTTTGAGGTCGAGTCGACTTTCACACCGACGTGCAGGAAACTGTAGAAAGCAAGGGTGAAAGTGAGAAGGGGCTTATTTTCACGTACTTTACATGTAGGCCACCGTGCATACTGCATACAGTTTGAGGATATGACGTGATGTGATGTGATACGATTGACTCTTTTTATATTAGTTTTGACGGAATATGTAGTTTTACAGTATTGGATGGGTAAACAAAGAGAAACGCCGGAGAAAGCAGGGCAAGCTGAAAAGGGAAAGTTGAGTGTTGAGGTCTCTGAGTAGTAAAAGAGAATTACACACGTCAAATAATACGTACACAGAAAATAGGAACTTGATGGAGGTGAATAAAATGGTGAAAGTGCGTTTTGCTTTCTCTCGTCACTTTCTCCAATAAAATCCTATATGTATGTAGCCCAGCCCAGGCGAATGCAAGTGTAGAGTCAAACGACCCATCAATAAGACCCAAGGCCAAAGACACAAAACACGATGTGTAGAAAGCGAGTGAAAGCGGGAGAAAGCCAAGCCAAGACAGGGTGAAAATTAGCCTCGATTCAGAATCCAGTGAAAGCAAAACAAACGCAACTAAACCACCGAAGCACTTTCACTCTCCTACTTGTTTACTGTTTATGTACAAACAATGTATGTATGTACAAACTTGGTTTATTTCACTCAATGTGCCCGCATTATTTGCTCAAATACTTTTCTCTCGCTTTCACTTTTTTCTTTGATGCTATGTACTTGGTTTTTTTTCTTCAAGTTCAAGCGAGAGAAAAAGGGAGCGAATTTTTCTGTGGTGAAAGCAAGTGAAAGCAAAAGCCCAGTTAATTAGACCATTTTTGACGAATGCCGTACTTTCTCAACTTTCTCCGGTTATAAAATGAAGAGTGGAGTAAAACGGTGAAAGCGGCTGGAGAAAGTACATAGGAAAAATGTGGGGGAAATCCGTGCCTGCAAATTGAATGATCGAATTTTCGGCCGACATTTCCATGGCAATGACAGTGACAACTGCAATAATATGTAATAACGGCCGTGACAACAACAGCGACAGGAAACCGAAACGAAGCAGGAGAAAGCACAGGAAGAAAATTTTTCAATGCGAGTTTCATCTCACAAAGGGAAAGTGTTTCTTCTGCTTCTTCTTGTTCCTCCTCCGCCCGCCGTCTTGTCGTTATGTATCTATGTATACGCCTGTCAAATCAAGGATTCTTCGGATTTCGTGAACGGCGGGTAGTCCAACCTTCACGAGGAAACTTTTTGTCCTTCAAAAAATTCGTAAAAATTGCCTTTGACCTTTGACCTATCCCCTAATTTTGACCTTTTTTCTCGCATTTTCATACGTTTCAGCTGGACTTTTACTCCAGCCATTTTTCACAGTTTAACGACAATTTTTTGTATTTTCCCGCCGCGACGATTAGACCACCCCAATCGCCAAAACTGGGGCAAAACTACAGGAAAAGTAGGGGAAAGTCAGAGAAAGTAGAAGAGAGTAGGGTAAGCGTAAGAAAATACGGCGCGTATGCATTTCTCTATGTCTATATGTGTAGTAGAGAAAGCAGGAAATTTGAGCACAAAGGGAATTTCTGGGAAATAAATAAAAATGTTATTCAACTCTTTCTCCGGCTTTCACTCCTTTGTTACCGTCGCCCAGTATTTTTGTACATACTACACATTACACATAGTATTATACATAGTATTATAGTACAACCCGCCAAAAGAAAACATAAGACAGTGATATAACGCCATAATTCTCCGTCTCTTTTCTCGCCCTCCAGACAATGCATTTCATTGTATTGTAATAATAGAATATAATGTATAGTTATAGAGAGACAAAATGATGATGATGATGATGATAATGGTTCTCGTAATAATGACGGTTTGACATTCAAACCGCTTTCTCTGAATAAACGAGGCAAGGAGGAGGAGACACCAAGGATAAATAAATAAATAAATAAAGAGGCAAAACAAGAAAAGGATTTCATGGGCAGAGAGAGAGAGAGAGATGCCGAAGAGCGGAGCGAGACGTCGAAATCGAAATCGAAATGGAATTGAATGGATCATGGTCATGCTATGTATACTGTATACGTATTTCACGTTCGACTCGACTCCGTTCGTCTCTATTCGATTTCAGCCGATTCGATTCGATTTGCTCCACGTAACATTTATTTATTATTTATGTGTATATGTGAATGTGTAATGTGTATGCATGCATTTTTGTTTGCCGGGCAAAGTACATAATGGCAATCGAAAGTATTAAGGCAAAAGCAACATTCATCTTATTATATTATTGTATTGTACATGTATGTAGCTTTTTGTATCATAATAATATTGAAGAATGCACAATAAATAAGAAGAGAGAAGCCACGGCTCTTTTCTTGTGGAGACTCTTTTAGAAAAACAAGACATAAATATAAAAGGAAAGGGATTTCAAAGGGAACAAATCCAACGAACCGCGAACCGTGTCTCAAGTCAACTTGACTTTAGAGTATGTACTATGTGTACAGTGTACATTGTATGTAGAATGTAGAGGCGAATCGGGTCAATTCAAGTCAACCTGTATTTTTTTATACGGGGCTTGACACTCCATTCCAGTGCATTTGCATGAAATTTTTTTCGACGCATTTTTCTTCGCTTAAATTTATAATTTATAAATACTTTTGAACTGGGGGAAAATCTATAATCTATATGTATGTGTGTATTTGGTAGTCCGTGAAATGTCAATGAGCTTTCACTTTGTATGAAATTTTTAAAAAACGTTTAAGCTAGTGTGAAAATTTTCTGTCACAAAATTCCATTTATTTTTTGGTTTAATTAAAGTGGTCAGTGGTTAATTAAATGGATTTTTTTCTATACAATGAATGATTTTGGAGCTCTTGAGCACACAATTACGGTTTTTTGTGAATGGGGAAAGAATTTTCACAGCTGAGATTAATTTTGAAACCTTGAGATTTTTTAAATAGTTGGACGTCGTTTGATCTATTTTTGATTGTAATTGCGATTACACAGTTTATAGTTTTCCAGTGCAGGCCATTCGCAGTTCTCTACGTATTGCGTTAATCGTTGTTGATGCTTTGACAAAAGACAAAAAATAGAATCAAAAATATGTTACGAATTCGGATTTTTCCTGCTTGATCAAACTATTGAAAATTTATGAAAAAATGCATGGAAAATTCTAGTTGGCTTTCAAGTCTTTTCCTTTGCTTTGAGCTGAATTTTAAATCGATAAAAAGTTGAAAGTTACCACTGCAAAGGAAGAGGGAATGGAGTTTCAAAGAATGGCGGTTTTGTGGGGGCGGCCGCATAATTTGTCCACAATACCAGCAAAATATTTGAGATCTGATCTGATGAGCAATATCGTTTCCATTTTCGATTTTTAATCTGTTTTTGAACTAAAATCCGAAATCCAATTCTGATCCAACAGTCTGAATGCAAATGCGAATTTTACTTAAAATTAAAACGTCCTTTTGTCCGTTTCTCTCTTTCTTTGAACTTTTATGCATATAAATAGCAAAGTTTCATTTTGAAACTTTGAATATGAATTCTGTTTCAAATTTTAACTAGCCCGATTATACATACAAATAATATTATGCTCAACTTTAGCCACATAATATGCATATAAAAACGAATATGAATACCAATGAGGGCTATTAACATAATGGCAGGAAATTACATTTCAACTGTATATAAAGTTGGATACTTTTCAATCGTACTGAAATTCAAAAAATTGGGCTGAAGGAAATTTTACCCAGATGAAAGGCAAAAGGTTCATTTTTCAGTTAGACACTCATAAAATATTCACCCGTAATTTTTGTAACCATATCCGTTTTGTCCTCCGTAAAAAATTGGCTTGGATTGAACATTGAATTTGCAAAATGCCGTTTCAAATTCAGGGCACAATAACGTTACAACAAAAAATTTTTTGCAAATAGTCTAATGACAAAGTTTGATATCTTCCTCGCAACTAATGGAATCAGACGAACGAGATGGACGAACTTTCACATTTAAAAACCGAGAAATGGGAAAAAGATGTTTTTCTCGGTGGTTTCTCGGATTTCCACTTTTCCAACAAAATATTTCTTGCCATCAAATGAAATGGAGGTTCGATTTCAATCCAGTCCCCGTCTACTGTACTCTGCTACTTGATATGCCTCGCCGTGTTTGATTGAGCTGGTTTGGTTTGATGTATGTACATGCATATAATGCGGTGTGATGTGATAGCCGTGAAAAAAGGAGCAAATTGGTTTTATTTACACCGTTCTGTCGACACCTACACACACTACACACACACACACAATCGCTAGTTTTTATGGAGCTGGAAAAAGCGTCTCTCTCTCTCTTTCCAGATGACATAACACGGCAATTTTTTTCCAATCACGATGTTTTGTCGTGCAAACCGAAGAAGATTCTCTGCGGTTTTCCCCACAGTATACAAACACACACACTCAGAAAAATACAAATAAAAAAATGTATCTGTGGAGGATGTGGATCGAAATTGAGATGGATGCTCAATTCTCAACATGATATAGATACTGATAGTCATGGTGAATTCACGGTTGATGTTGATTCCATGTTCCTTTTATGATATGGTACAAAATACATACACGTTCATACTGCTTTCCATTTTCCGCTCTTCGCTTTTTGTTCCTTTCATCTTTGGGTGACCTGGCACGTACGTACGTCTATAGATACACACTCCAGGTAGTGTGTGAAAAGGGCAAAGAGAAAGCCAAGAAAAAGTCGTAGTGCAAAAAAGACGGTGGTGACGACGAAGTGACGGAGAACAATGAGAGCGACCAGAATTCCAAACGTGGAGTGACCACTCAGTATTCCCTGCTCGTCCACAATCCAATCCAGTCCAGTCCAGTTCCGTCCAGTCTTTTGTTTTTGCACTGTTTTTACTTTCTCCACTTTATCCAATATCCAACACCAGTAACAGCTGACTGACCCCAAATGTGACTTTACTCGACTGCATTTGATAAGATTTACACCAAACTTTCTCCAGAGAGTAAATATATGTAGCGATTATTATTTTTGTGTGTACTGATGTTGTTTTTTGTGAGAGTTTATTTAATATGACAGATCAATGAAATAATAATAATAATGTTTTTGAATTGGATTTCAGAGCGGTTCTTCAGTGGACTGAAGGAGCACAAAGCGAGCACCACTCTGGGCATTATCATGTTTGCCTTCGTCGCCTCCTGGCTCCCCTTCTTCATCCTGGCGCTGGCTCGCCCCATATTCAGTAAGCAAATACATTTATACTTTTTTTAAACGTCAGTTTATATTGAGAAATTTTAGAAATTCTTTCCAAGCGGTCAAGTTTTTTAATCCACAATACATATTTTTTGGCATCTATTTCCCTCATTATCATATTTTGTTCCGCGATAAAAAACTTTCTGGACGCTGGACAAGCAAAAACGGGATTATCAATTTGAAGCTTAAATCTTCTTGTAGAAGAATCGAAAGTAAAAAGTAAAAAAACAAAGCCAATAAGCTGGATTTTGATATCATTGACAATGTCCATATGGTCAAAAAAATCAAAATCATGTGGACAAAAAGGAAATGGAAAACAAGCAACAGAGTAAATGGAACAAAAACATTGTGCAAAAATTCAGAAGTTCCGCTGTTCTAAAATCCTGCTATAAATATTATTCCTCCATACATATACGTACAAAAACAGATAAAAAAGCGGAGAATCAACCGCGGATTCTTAGAAAAGTCTCTTATCAAATTTCCCTAATCCTTGACTGGCGAACAATAAATATACAAAATGTTTGCAGTGTATGTAGTATGTAGATCTGGGAATATTCTTTGTAAAACTCTTGCCGTGAGAGATTTTATCCCTAGTTTCGTATCGCATCGCGTATCGTATCGTAGCAATGGGTCCAAAAGCCCAAAATATGTACAATGTACAAACTGGGAGAAACCAAAAGCCGACTGTCGAAAGCCCCGAATCGGAATTGAAATGGAAATAATGGAAATGTATGCATTCTATAATGCACGGATAAACCTTCTCCATTCTCCAGCCATGTGTAGAGAAATGCAGCAGAACAAAAGGAAGGGAGTTGGAGTTGTATGTATGTATGTGGAGGATTTTCCAGGCTGGAATACAGTTATTTATGTATATTATATTTATTATTATGTGTATCCGGATCAAGATGGAGATGAAGATGAAAGCAAAGACAAAGAAAAGATATGTAGAATGTACAATGTATACATACATAGGATTAGTATTTATTTATATGGGATTTATATACATTATACATTGTACATTGTACATAGTAGTCAGATGCAGATAAAGAGGAGTACAATCGAAAATCCCGGGTATAAATATACATACAAGAAATTGGGAGAAAGAGGTACAGAGTGCATCAAGACACGGGACAGACCAAAGAGATCGGGAGAAAGCACGTATGCATGTATGCATGTATTACATAGGGAAATAATAGACTGGCATATGGACTGGATTCGTCGTCTCCACAATCGAGTCTGGAGAAAGTCGGAGACTATTGAGACGACGGCTTTGACGACTCCTGATGGAATCTCCCCGGATTACCGCATTACACTGCATTAGTCGGCGGCGAGGTTGGCTGGACGGGACTGGATTGAGTTGGGTTGGTTTAGTTGGTGCGGTAGGAAAAGTAAATATGTATACATGGAACTTGCTCCCTTCTGATCTGATCTGATCTACTTGTGATTCTGTTTCTCAACCAAAGTGGAACAACACTACATAGATACATAATGGAGAATGGGAATTACTCGTACGGATGGATGTATGTAGTATGTATGCAATTTCTCCAGTCTTTGGCTGGATAAAGTTGAGCTGGATCTTTCCTTGAAATGGAGGTGGATATTTGTACATTGAGAATAATAGAGTTCTGTCCATATAAGAATACATACGAACAGCAGATGACGGAGAAAGCAAAGCATCTTAGCCTTTATTGTCATTTTCCTCACGATGAAGCATTTCGTGATACGAATCATACAGACAATATACAATATGCATTATACATACATATCATGCCGTATGATCTGATGCTGATGCGTTTCGCTACTACATTATAGCAGATGGGTGACGGGCCACACTTTCTCTCTAAATGGACGGATGGGAGAAAGTCAACTTTCTCTGGGACTTTCTCCATGTAGTTTTTGTACAATGTACAATGTACATTGCCCATGTTTTTGTCCATTTGTGTTTGTATCGTACATAGCTCCACATTTTTTGGGTCGAACAAAGTCTTGGAGAAAGCAATAATACACTTTCTTTATTTCATTACTTTCTCTCTGTGTCTCTCTCTCCCGCTCCATGTTTTTGTTTTCAAAGAGGACATGGACGGGAGCGGGTTAGACTTTTTTCCCTGGCCTGGAGTTGAGTCACTTCATACAATATGAATTCTATTGCAGTTTAGATTTGTTGGAAATACACGGGGAAAACAAGCGATTGTGATATAAAACATGGATGAGGGAGAACGGGAGAGAGGCCGAAGAAAGTTGTAGCAGAAAGAGTGCAAATGGGAAAAGTACAGGAGGAAAGGAGCATTGCAACGACATGTGAATGGGACGGTGAATTCGGGAAGAATAAGAACACTTTTTTTCACTTTCACTACTGAGTTCTCCGCCTTTTACTTTATCCCCCCATTCTTTTTTGCGAGTGGATATCAAGCGGATTTACCGAGTTTATGCGCTTTATTCTGTGTGTGTGTGTGTGTGTACATATTACTTACTTCTTACTTGGTACACCGGCCTTCGCTTTATCCAAAAGCAAGGACAATGACAACGACAACGACCAGGGCCGACAATGACCGAGCCTCTGTCTTTTTCCCCGCTGGTTTTTTTACACCCCGATTTTTCGGAGACTGGGGAAAAGTACGCGGAAAATAAAGAGTAAACGGCCCGAATTCTTTGTTTAATATTACTAGCACTTATACAAAACCAATACTTATACTTTTTCGCCTTTTTATTTATTTAGCTCCCTTTCTTACACATTTGAACTCGTTTTTCCTTTTTGTTAAACACTTTCCACCTGACTTGACTAAAGGTCTGGATTTCGGAGTGGTCACAGTGCGTCTCACATTTGTATTTGTATTTATATTTACGTGGAATCATTTCCACCTTTTTCACCCCATCAATTTTTGTAGCTCTCTACATTGTTGTCCAGTTTTTTCCAGTGTCAAAGTATTTTGCCCAAAATTTCGTTTTCTTGAAATTCTTGAAAAGATGTACAATTTTTTCTAATGATATTAAGGCAATGTAAAAAACCCCGTTCCCGCAAATCTTTGCAAATCTTTACACCTGGCAAAAATATCCGTAAAATTCGTTGCAGCGTCATCATTTTTTATTTTACTGGGAAATTTCGTCGGAGCATTATTTTGGAAAAATCCTGGAAAAAGTTTATGGGTTTCTCCTGGAATTTCTCGGGTTTTTATGGGACAGTAAATAAATAAATGTGTATTCACGTAATAAGTTTTAATGGTTTTTTCACTGGAGAATTGAAAAAGTGTGGTCAACGTGGGAATGAAAAGGTGGCCACCAACTGTACTTATGTCCAGGCCTCTACATGTATGTATGTACATAGTTTTCCTGGAGAATTTAATTGGATTGGAAGGGTGAAAGTGCGTGCGTACGACGTACACGTACACATATATATGGGAATGTGGGAGGGGTAAAACAAATAGGAAATGTGAAATTGATATTATCGGGAGAGTGGAATCCAAATCCAATGGAGAAAGTAGACTAAATACATATACGATATATAGAACGGAACTAATATAGGCGTATTTTAAATTCTGGACACTCTTCATGGAGGAAAGATTTAAGATGGATTATCTCTCGTCTCCGGTTCCAGTTCCAGTTTCAGCCATTTTCTGTTCAGTTTCATTTCAGTCTATAGAATGTTCTTCTCTGTTCCTCCTTATTCCGTTTTTCCACTTGTGACTTCAACTTGGTCCTTTATAGTTGTGGTTCTTGGTGAACCGAGAACCGAGTAATGAGGAAGGGCAACTTGCTCCTCAGAATTTTGAACAGCTTCCTCTAGTTACTTCCTATAGCAGTATATGACATGACTCTGGAATTGGAACTGAAGTGGAGTATGTACACTGGAGAAAAATCAATTTTGGCTCTACTTATTAGCTCTGGAAACTTTTAGATGGGGGAAAAGTGAAAATAAATAGACAAAATGGATGAAATGACGGAGAAGAAGTTAAATGAGCAAAAACGAGTAAAAAAAATTGAGAATTTCCTTTATAAAGTTTTTCCCATTTCGTTAGTTGTTGAAAATTTAATGAGGAGGCTGCAGGTCATTGCCTAAATATAATATAACTATGATAATAATTGATGTTCCTTTTTTTCCAGAGTGGGACATCCCTGGCTGGGTCTCCAGTCTGTTCAACTGGCTCGGCTATATGAACTCAGGTTCGAATAGATTTATATGAACCTACATAATATGTTTTTGGTCAATTTTTAATCTGGCTAAACTTTGGGCATTTAAATGAGAAATGTTAAATGAGGTTTTGGCAACTTTTAAATTGGAGTTTGGGACCGGGCGCTTGATAATGTAGATGAAATAAATAAATTGTACATATGTATTATGTATGTATCTATTTAGGTCTGAATCCGATAATTTATGCGACCCTGAACCGAGACTTCCGTCGGCCATTTAAGGAGATTTTGTGCTTCCGGTGCAGTACACTTGATTCCCTAATGCGGAAGGAATTTTACCACCAGCAGTATGGGGATGACATGGTCAACCTCCGGAATAAACAGTCCATTCCCATTGACAGCGACGGAGAGCCTCCAACCAGCCTCTAATCATACAAATACATACATAACAAATAATTCTTATTCTAATTCAAAGTGTCCACATGTCCACACATAAAATACATACATATAATATGTCAATGTCCATTTATAAAGATACATAATGTAGTTGTGGCCATTTGTCGTTGTCACTCTCGACTGTATAAAATATACATTTATTTAGATACTTACTCCAGCTTTAACTCTGACACTGACTCTATATTATAATATATTGTTGTCCAGATTTAACTCTTCTCCTCCATTTACCCTAATTCTCCAAATAAACAAACAAAATACTCTTTTGTTTGATCTAAATAAATACTTTCTTGTTTTATTAATTGTCCAGTCAGTTATTTTAGAAACGGACTCAACCACACGGTAAAATCAATCAATCGTTTGTAGACAATTTATTTCATGCTCCATACTCGATGACTCACTCAAGGTTCTCCAGGAAAAGTTTTGAACCAAAAGTTTGCAAATTTTTTGCAAAATTATGTAAAAATTGCAAAACGGTTTTATGGTTGTGTTTTTTGTACTTGTTCAACTCAATTAAGTAATATTCAGTAATATTGTATTAAATAGATATTATAAATGTTAGTGTGGTGCTATAATTCATAATTATTATTATTGCATACTGTTGTATTTATGCATTTAAAATTTAAAATAGTTAAATAATGATGGCATTGTGTAAAAGTGTGTTCAAATCGTAAGTTTGAAGTTGTAAGTATTTATCTAATGTTAAATTGTGAAACCTCTGAACTGCGATTAATCCTCAATTAGCAATTCAATTCACGATTATTTGTGTGCTGTTCCTGAATACTGTGAACTTGATTTTTCCTGAAATTATTAGAGAATAAAAATTGTCGATAAAATATTATCAAGTCCAAAATCCAAAACCAAAGTCAAAGGAAATGTGAAACGGTAGGCAGGATCTACTAACTACTTAAATTTTAATAATTGAAAACTAAAGGTTTCATGGTTCATGATCATGCATGTTTAAAGTGTATAATATATTATTATCATAATATTATTTTAATCAAAGTGTAATCTGGCTTTAATTTTGTATATCAGATATCAGCAGTCAAGTCAATCCCAAGAATCGAGAACTCGAGAAATAATCTTACATCTTACTGTTCGTAAAGTTCTTTTGTGTGACAAAAATTAACTTCATTATTTTATCATTTTTAAGTTAGTAGTACAAACGTTGACCGTTTGAACTTGACCTCGAAACTTAATTATCTATTATCTTGATCCTGACTTTAAACTACTAAAGTTAAGTTAGCGTGGGTTACTTGGCAACTATCTTGCAAACTTGTTAGTCGCGTTATTGAAGCTTTTGGTCGTGCTTCATATTTATGATATGTAATATTTCACAATATTTCAATTTGTTGTTAAGAAAATACTTGTTATTATATGTTGTATTGTTGATTATTGTTACTTTACTCATTTTAGGATTTTAGGAAAATGGAAAATGGTTTTTGATGATTCGATGATGGTTTCTAGAACAGTATCAAGAGTCAAGAATGGTAGTGGAA